>QYSD01000039.1:0-173156 GCA_009806315.1 Rhodotorula sp. ZM1 | reverse complement strand
CCGCTGAGCCTGTGCAAAGCTCTGTTGAGCAGGTCCAGCTGCAGCCATGCAAGCAGTTGCACTATGGGACAACAGTGCAGCGAAGCATGGCCAGGTGACAGGTGACCTTACCGTCGAGTGCGATGCGACGTGACGCGTATCAGCTCCTGACGCAAAGACCCCTTGTTCCTGAGCTCGCGCGCCGAGGCTAAGGCCGATCTGTCCGTGAGGGGGTCCGCAAGCAGGCGGGGAGCGGTACCTGAGCGCGGGAGAGAGGCGGAGAGAGGCGGAAGTTCAGGGAGAGAGGCAAGAATAACGACCTGTGAGAGAGGCAAGTCAGCGTTTGAAGATGGTGAAACACACAGTAAAGAGAGCAATGTGTGGGCGTCTGGAGGCAGATGTAAGGGATACAGAAGCGAGATGTTTGACGAGTGCCAGGAAAGTTTGCGCAAGAGCGGTTTATGCGGGGAGGGAGAGTGCACATTCTCGCAGTAGGAGAAAGTGGGTGAAGTTGAGGAGGGAGAGGTTGCAATGTGCGTCGCGAGTGGCCTCGCGGAGAGAGGCTCGTTTGCGGTCGCAGAGATTGCGGAGCAAGCGACAGAACCTGCCGTCCGATGCGATAAGGGAGTGTTTTCTGAGCTGAAGACGGCGGAAAAACGCGGATGGCGGAGTAAATGGGAGCGCAAACGCGCAAGAGGCGGGAAGCGACGTAAAGAGAGCAGAGGCGAGGGCGGGAAAGCCCTCTTTCCGCCAGCATAGGCCGTATTTGAGCTCGAGAGGGCCGCGAAGGCGAAACAGAGCCGCAGTTTCCAGAGAGGCAGAAAGGCGTTGGGACTTTTGTCGCCGGGGGACAGCCATAGTACCCGGCGGAACTCTCACACCTTTCCCTCCGCGCTCTAAGTCCCCGCAAACGCAGGCCCTCTTCTCTCCATCTCGCACGGCACAAAATCCCCTGTTTGTCTCTCCCGGGCACCGTCTCTCGCTCGAGACATGTGTCAAGCTTGTGCTCGCGCGTACGGTGGAGGGGAAGGTAACTGCGCCGGTGAGGCAGGCAGATTTGATTGGTGAGTCCGAAGAGAATGCTGGGAGCTTCTCCGCTGGTGCTGGACTACTGCCTGTCAGCAGACTGCTGACATGAGGTGTGGACAGGACGAGAGTTGGTCAGGAAAACCTGGCCGAAGAAATGGGCAGAGCATTAGAGCCATTCACCTCGCAATCCATATCTACGTACGCCTCGACACCCTTCTCGCCGACCCTCGCCTTCCCCTCGTCCTTCTCAACCTTCGCTCCCTCCAAAAACTGTCCTCAAACCGCCCAAATTGCGCCGCTACCGACACGAGTGTACTGCCAGGGCACAGTGAAGCAAGAGCAACGGTGTTCGACACGCACTACGCCTCAACAACTTCACCAGTCGCTCGAGCGGCGGTCAAGGCGGGCAATTTCGACGAGAGGGGTTCGACGTAGCGCTTTCGCTCAAGCGCAGTGGATCTCATCACCGCCTATTCTACCAGTACAGCCCGCGGTTTGGCCGGTGCGCCTGCTAGATGGCCGACAATTGCGGTCGCGAAGGTCGAGGAGGAGGTGCGAGGAAAAGTTGCTCGTTCGGCACCGCACAAAGCTGCCTCTGGTACTTTCGACCCTTGCGAGTACGACGAGCTGCAATCGAGCTCTCCCCCTCGCCTCCCTCACCCGCAAACTGACCTGCCAGTCAAGGCTGACCTTCCCAGCGCGAGCCGTTTCTGCACGGTGCTTCCCGCCAGCAACGGCGCGAGTCTCACAGAGACAATCGGCGCAATCCTCTCGCTTGGCTGCGCACCAACGGACTCGGCCACGTCAGCCTCGAGGCGAATGACCTCGCGCGCATCCCGCTCTCCCTCTCTTTCTCTCCTTCTCCTCACTCCGACTCGTCACTTCTCCTCTTTCTGCCCTCGCTCGAGTCGGAGGTGAGTCTCCTGCACCCACTGACCGCAGCTACACGCGCGCTGACCCACTCCGGACCGCTCCCTCGCCCGTACCACCCATCCTGCCCTCCTCACCCTCGACGCCACCCAGTCACCTCCCCTCCCTCTTCTACCTCGCCTCGACCCTCGACACTACACACTTCATACCCATCGACACCGCAAGTGAGTCCGAGTGCGGTCCAAGCCCGCCGCTGCAATCAATTCGAGCTGACCTTCCCCTCTCCTCCTCCGCTCGCAGCTCGTCGTCGTCGAGGGACTTGGTGGACGACGCGCTGGTCTGCTCTGGGTCAAGGTCGGTGTGTGAGCCTTCTCCGGCGCTCGCTCGACAGTGGGAGGACGGGACGAGGGCGACCCTGGGTGACTGCTGACCTTCCTCGCTCGCTCGACCGCTCGCAGCCTTGCCGTCCTCGCCCTCGCGTCGCAGTCGAACAGTCGATACCAAGCTCAACGTTTCCGCCTACTGTGAGCTGGTGCTGCTCTTCTCCGACTGTCTCTCCGCAACGATCAGGGAACCTCCACCTGCATAACAGATGCCACAGCGCCAGGAGGACAACGTCGACCCACCGAACTCCGTCCCCCGACCGCTGACTCTCACCTCAATCACTCGTTCTCGTCGCTTTTGAAGTTGCCACCCTCCTGCCCCTCCTCCTGCGCCTCGCCGTGCCCACGTCCTCTCGTTTCGGAAACGTAGAACTTGCCTCTTTTTGCGGTGTTGTGAGACTTTCTGTGCAGTGCAGAGTTGGATGTTCACGGAGTGTGGCACGAACGGGAAGACGAGGAGCGGAACACTGGCTGTCGCTCAAAGGCGGCGAACCGGCCCGCTTGCATCCACTGCCAGTAGAAGCACAATCTGACGCGCACGACCTCCCTGGGGACGAAGTTGCGACTTGATCGCTGTTGTTGACCGACGACCGTCCTCCCTCTCGCCCGCTTACACTCAGCTCAAACTCTGCTTGGGCCGGCGCACCACTGCTCTGCACGCTCGCACGAAGCAGTCACAAACGATGCCGAGCACGCGCCGCGCCTCCAAGTCGCCCGCTCCTCCCGTCCGGCGCTCATCTCGCCAGTCGACGCCCACCCGCGAACTCGCCTCGCCGCCGCCGTCGACGCGCACGACGCGCTCGTCTGCTGTCGGACTGCCGACATCCGCGTCGACCCCGTCCATCTCCGCCCTCGCCCCGCCGCAAGACGACACCACGCCCACGTCACCCGGTCGAATGCGCAAGTCGGCTTCGACGCGCGCACTGTCTCCGCGCGTGGCGGCCAAGGTGTCACGTCCGCCGCTGCCCACGCACGCGGCCAACACGCTGCTTCCGAAGGAGAAGGAGGGCAAGGGCGGAAAGGCAGCCAAGATGCACAAGGTCAAGACACAGACGCTCCACCTTGGTGACGAGGGAGGAACCATCATGATCGCCAGGGTCAAGTGCCCCGTCCCGAAGAACGTGCCAGGGTGAGTCCCGCGTGAGGAGACTGCAGCGAGATCGAAGCAGACTTCCGGTTCGCTCGTGCGGTTGTTAGCCGCGCCCGCGATTTCACCGACTGACACTGCTGCCTCTACAGCCATCTCATCAAGCGCTTCGACACGAACGCCGTCTCTGCGTCGTCCCTCTTCCGCGCCGCCTTCCCAACCGCGACCGAAGAGGAAGAGAAGCTCGAGATGCGCTGGATCGCGGTCGGTTCGCGAGGACAGTACGGAGACACTGTCAAGGCTGGCATGGAGCACGTCGAGTCGAAGAAGCTCAGCGGAACTTGGTCAGCATGGCTTTGTCCGTCTGAGATGCGTTTCGACTGACTGAACGAGACTCGCAGGATTCCCGCTGCACACGCACATGCCCTCGCTACCGAGTACGGCATCGCACGCTACGCCGTCGACCTTATCGATTACGTCGAGGACGA
This sequence comes from Rhodotorula sp. ZM1, assembly GCA_009806315.1. Lineage (NCBI taxonomy): Eukaryota > Fungi > Basidiomycota > Microbotryomycetes > Sporidiobolales > Sporidiobolaceae > Rhodotorula > Rhodotorula sp. ZM1. The sequence goes on along the minus strand of QYSD01000039.1, from coordinate 169,320 downwards.
CGAGCCTTCGCACCAGCCGGACACGCCCGAAGGCAGCTTTGACGACGTGAGTCTCGCTCGCTTCCGCTCTCACAGGCTTTCCAGCTGACTCGAACCCGTCGCGTAGTCGCCCGCCGCCCGCTCTCCTCGCGCCAAGCGAGCGCGCGTTTCTTCGCCTCTCGCCGGAAAGACCGGTCCGTCGAGCGCGCAAGCCCTTTCCGGCGCGACTGGACCCGGCGTCTCTATCCTCCAGACTCTCTCGACATCTGCCGAGACAGGCGACATCACCGAGACGACTGAAGTCAAGGTCGATGTCCCGGTTGGCGACGACGTCCCCCAGTTCGACGACACGGCGGAGCAACAGCTCAAGGAGGCGCAGAAGCTCGTCAAGGATCTGGCAAAGAACCACGTTCTTGCCGACCTCGCCGACGGCACGCATATTCCCCAACCGCACGCTTCGACTTCGTCTTCGTCGAAGAAGCGCGCGCACGAGGTGGATGAGGACGACGAGCCTTTGCCGGAACACGGCACGCTCGCTGATGCGCTCGGCACGGTGGACAATCGGTCGTTCTTTGCCAAACTGTTCAGGCGCAACCCGAAGAAGCGCAGGACGCCGGTCCAGGGCGGACGCGAGACGAGGGCTCTGCCGGCGCCTAGGGCGTCGACAAGCGCAGCTGTACCACAGGTAGTCATCCGGGAAGAGGACACTCTCGAGGAGGGCAGGAGGTGGGTTGCGGGCCTCGGACTCGCCGTCGCCGTCGGCGCAACAGCCGCGGCGCCCTACCTCTTTGGTTGACGACCCCGCCAACTGCCGCCAGCCAAGTATACCTCGTCCGATACCTCTATCTCTCGCCTCCTAATTCGGCACCTTCCGCGCTTCATTCCTCTCACGACTCCAACTCGACCAGTATTGGGCTTTTTTGATTCCTCCCGCGCCTTTCCTAACGACCTTCGCTATACACCTCGTCTGTACACCACCGAGCCGCCTCTTGACGCCGTCTTGAGGACCGTCTCTTGTAATGCGCCATGCTGTTGCGATGCATCGCTCGCCGTTCAGAGACACCCATCGAGGGCTCAACCTTCTTGTTCGAGGATTCGAGCGTCGCCTGACGTACCCCTATTCGGAAGGATCTGCGCGCGTGCTTCTTTAGAAAGAACAATCGCCGCACCGTCAAGTCCCAATTGGAACGTCGTCAACGAGCAAGTCGCTGGCCTCGTGCCCTCGCTCTCCCTCGGCCTCTCCGCTCGCGCGTCTCGCTGATTTTGCCCGTCAGCTGGCATAGAGTCCACCGACCGCCGCAGAACACGGACGAAAGAGCCGGCCCCACGAGTCTGTGCACCTGCAATCCCACCTTGCCCCGCTCGAGCCCGTCCCGAGCCTTCGCTTCTTCCTCGCCCTCGCCAGAGCGCTGGAGAGTGCTGCACAGGGTTCATTGAAGAGTACACGGTGCGTTCAGGTGGTACCGAGGCGCTACGAAGCGGTGGAAGGGCGGGCTGACCCTCATCTCGTCGTTCCAGACAGCCGCCTCCCTTTCTTCTTCTCGCCATCCCTTCAGGCTTGTCAGCCTTCTGAGAGGCTGAGACAGCATATCAAAGTGCTTCCAACCGAGTTTGACTTGGCGCCGCATCTCCGAGATACCCCTTGTCCTCGACTCCCGCACCTCTCCCACTCCTCGAGCTCTTCCCGTGGGAACGGCCCACATGCCGCTCTTCTTCTCCTCCGCCTCGAAACGCCGCAAGTCAGAAGCGAAACTCCGCAGACCTAAACCAGATCTCGCGGCGTCCCCAATCCCGCCTTCTCTCCCCATGCCGGAGCGCCTGAGCGCCTTCGGCTCGCTCGAATCGGCTTTGGGCATGGGAGCCGGTGAGCGTGGTTTGGACAGGTCGCGTCCGTGCAGCGGGAAACGGAGTGTGAGCGAGCAGAGGGGCGAAGCGGGACTTTCGAGGCCAGGGATGGAGGAAGGTACAAGCGTGAAGCATACGATGGACTCGTCAGCTCTGGGTGGCGGTCGTCAGCCTATGCAGTCGTCGAAGCAGCCGTATGCCGACATGCCTATCACCCCGCCACGCCGCAACTCGTCCCTCTTTCGAACTTCTTGCACGCCTGTCAACGAGACCGACCCTGCCTCTTCCAAGTCAGCCAGCTCGCCAACAGCGGCAGTATCCGTCATTGTTGGGACGCATACCTCCTATGGCTCATCCTCCGCCGTCACTAACGCCCAGCCGGAGACGCCGTCGAGGGGAATTTCGCAAGCCCTCGCATCTCCTCCAGCTGCAGCCCTCTCACCATCGTATGCACCGGCTCTAACTCTATCGTACAAGTTGTCATTCGCTTCCCATGGCATTGCCGGCGTCCCGCCCTCCTCGTCTTTCTACGGTGCACCTTCTTCTCCTCGCACTTCTCCGTCGACTTCACCTCCTCGTTCCGCACTCCCACCGCCCCGCGACAGTCTCCTCCGTCCGAAGCCGCCTGCCAACGGTCCGTTTGCGAACGATGCGGGGAGGCGGCGTGAGCGGACCGTCGACGGAACGATGGGTCTCGCTGAGGCTGGTCGACCTGAGCGAGACAAGGCAGCGCAAGGTCGCATGAACGGTACGATTCGACAAGCGACTGCAGGGCGATGTGCGTCAAGCTGGAGCGCGCCCCCAAATTTCTGGGCTGACTTCTTGACTGCAACCAGCGGACCCAACGGTGTCGCCCGATCCCCCTCGAAGCGTCGCCAGTTCGAACGGCGCTCCGATACAAGCAAGTTTGCCTACGCCGTCCCTCCCGCCCGGCGCAGCTCCGCCTTCACCTCCCACCGCTCTGTCTGCTCTAGCAGCCTTCTACGGCACTACGTCGCCTTCTCTCTCGACCCTCTCGTCGTCGTCGGAGGATGTCACGGCAGAACAATCCACTCGCTTCTTCGCTCGGCAGTTCTCGTCTGACGGCAGCCTTACGACGCCAAGCTTGTCCGGCGAAGAGGGTGAAGCAACCGAGTCCAAGCCTTTCCCGCCTACGCTCGAGCAGGAGAAGGCTGCGGCCTCTGAGTACACCCAGAAACTCAAGGCGCTACACGATGCATCCGAGCAAACTCCGGCTCCACCCGCTTTGCCGACAGCTTCGCCCGAACCGACTGTTGCCCAGCAAGACGGCACAACGCCAACAGCAACTCCCACCCTCGCTTCTTTTCCCTTCAAGGCGGCACCGTCTTCACCGGCCGCTGCGGATGCCTCGCCGAAGCGGTCCGAACGGTCGTCGCTCTTCGAGCCGATGGGGTCGAGGAGTGCGGCAGACAGATCGGCGTCGTTGGACGATATGCCGAAGGACGTCTTCAAGGAGCCGCCTGGCAAGAACCGCGACACGACTCGACCTTTATCCCCTTCTTCGCTCACGCCCCCTGACGCTGTCCCCACCTGCCAACTCGTCGTCTCACGTCCTCCTCGACGTACTTCGCTCCTTCCATCCCCTGTCATTCCGCCCACGTCGGCCCAGCAGCCTACCGCCCACTCGCGCTCATCGCCATCGTCTCTGCGAACTCCGGTTTTATACGGGTCACCCTTTACGCCTGACTCTACGCCAAAGCGCGTTGTCCGGTCAGATGCCGACGCCATTCGATTCGCCGCGCTGAAAGCTGCACGGCAGCGGGAGGAGAAGGAGCACACGTCTGCGCCCGAGCCATCAACCGAACCGGACCACGACGAGCCTACGACCGACATCAATGGACGCTGCATCCAGCCCCGCTTCGAGTATGCCTTCGCGACCTTCGCGCCCGCCATCCTCAAATCGCTTCTCGGCCACATCCGCTACGCCGACCTTCTCTCGCTTCGCAATGTCTCGAAATCTCTGCGACGAACGATCGACGTTGAGGGTCGAGAGCTCGTGCTCGAGCGCTTCCTCGGCTCGCAAGGTTATAGATCGCTGGCTTCGTCGCCCGCCGCGCACAAGTACCGTCCCCATGCAGCAGCCGGCATGATCAACCTCGACGTTCGCGACTTGATCGCCTTCCGAGCGGGCCTGCAGCTCGGCCAGGACGACTACTCTCGCCTTGCCAGGGCGTACACTGTTGACCCGGGACGCTTTTCGACCGCGTCGCTGCGTCTCGCTCGGGCGACCACTCGCGCCTGGAATAGAGTTGCACTCCGGATTAGAGCGCAGTCCCTTCTGCCTGCGTCATCGCTGAACCTGCCTGCATACTCGCCTTCGACCGCCGGCTCGCCCGCCTACAAGCCCAGTCGCGCCGCCCTGCTCAGGGTCTGGGTGCCGACGCGAGATGGCGGAAGCTGGATGAACGACGACGAACTCGTCGAATGCGAAAGGGAGGTGTACCGGAGCGGAGTGTGGACGCAACTGAAAAAGGGAGACGTCGTCGCGAACGTCGGAGTCGTCCTTCCCTTTGGCAACGTTTCGAAGCTGGTCTTTGACGGCAAGTTCCTCCGCGACCTGTCCTTCACGTATGACGCCGTGGGACACCTGCCGAACTGGCTGAACATGCTCTCGTTCTCACCCGCCTACTTCCACAACGTGATCGCCTCGTCGACCCCGAATCCCGTTATTTGTGCGTACCGTTCGTCCCCTTGAGTTGAGCGCAGTGCTGAACAGCTTTTGCCCGCAGACCTGTCACTCTCCGCACACACAAGCGCGGTTCGCGAGACCATGACGCTCTGCAAGGACAAGGTCAGCCTGTCGTCGCCGCAAGGCCAGTACCTCGTCTCGCGCTACGTGTACCGCGGCACGCTTCGTCTCGTCGCTGGCCAGATTATCGGTGATGCGGCTGGAGCAGGTGGGCTCGGGCCGGGTGGCATTGAAGTCGTCCATGAAGACTGGGCGGGACAGGTCGTCGTCGAGACGGAGGGAACGACGGAGCATGCGACAATGCTCCTCGCCAGGGTGCTTCCAGATATACCTGTTACATGGCGCGTTCGCTGACTGTCTACGAGCAGGTCGCTTCGATCGAGCCGACGCCGTGGCGGGTCACTCGGGAAAGGAGTCGTCCAGGCAGGATTTGGCTGAGGTGCGGAGTCCTGATGGCGCTCATTAACGCCACGAGCTGACTGATCGGCGTGCTCAGGCCTGTGCTCGAGAACGAAACGGCGTGAGGGTGCTGACTTGCTCGCACCGGATGCGGCTGGTCCTCTCTCGCCTGGCAGGCGCTGGATCGCCTCGCCACGACTATCGTAGCCAAGGGACACCTGTCGTTTGTCATGTCTACGATGAAAGTCTATCAATGCTGTGCCGATACGTCCGTCTTTTCCGCCGCTCCCATGAACGGGAACTCGCGTTCGTAGATCCATTTGCCGTGGTCGTACCGCCACAACGTCAACCCATCTGCCTCGCCCTGTGCACCTGTCTGCTTCGCCCACACCCGCAACTCGGCGAAAGCCGTGTCGACCTTCTCCTCCGACTCTTCCTTATTCTGCACGGTCCAATGCGCCTTGAACCCCTTCGAGTCCTGCTTGCTGAGGAAGCCCTGCCATCGCTCACGCAGGGCCGCATGTACCTTCGCTCCTTCCGCCGTACCTTGCGCTGGAGATACTGCAACTCCCGCCTTGCCCAACTTGAAGGCCTCGCCCGTCGTTATTCGGAACGGTTCCGTCTCGCCCGCCACCTCCTCGAGCGTCTTCTTGACGTTGTATAGGTCGGAGTGAGGCAATGCATGGAAGAGCGTAAGGTGTGCCGGGACTCTGAGGCGATCGGCGGGAAAGTAGCGGGTTCGGAGCTCGTTGAGGGGTTCGTGGAGTGAGGGGGAGAGGCGCAGGGTCAAGACGTAGACGTGATCTTCAGCGTGGGAGCTCGTTGGACGGTAGCGATGGTGTTTCGTCTGAGCGGGATGGGGAGTGCGCCATTGAGGGGAAGGAGCGCCTGCACTGGCGCTGTGAGGGGCATCGCGGGCGTGCGAGGTGAGCTGAGCGGTATGCATATGTCGTAGTGAAGTCGTTGATGAGCGCGAGAAGCACCTGAGCATGCGAGTAGGAGGAGGAGAACCTTCGTCTCGTCCTGTTGCGATCGAAGCTGGGCCGGATGGAAGCAACGTCATTTTCGGGCCGAGCTTCGAATCTTCGCTGGATAAGCCAAGACGAGTGTGCGTGAGCAAGACGTGAAAGACGAGCGAAGAAAGTGCAGCCCCAACGAGAGAGATCATGCGCTGCGATGCGGAAGTCGAACCGAGGCGTCGTACTTCGTTACTGACGGGAAGAAGCGTGTTGAAGGCGCAACGAGGGGACGAGGGAGACCACCTTGGAAGGGGCAAGCGAGGGGAGCACGGGCAATGAAGACCAGAGACTGGAGATGGCGGGTGTGAGAACGGTGTAAGGTCGTTGAGGCGAAGAAAGACGATACTTCCTTGGGGAAGAGGCTTCAGCCCGCTGGCACAGGGCAGGGTGCACTGTCCTGGAGAGGCCGTGGTTTACGGAATGCACCGCAGCGAGCGGGCGGGAGAGAGAGATTGTCGCTTCGGGGCGACCAGGACGGTACCTCCGCTTACGAAAGCGGATCCGGCGCCTCAGCTCCGTCGTCACTCCTTGACTCGTCATCCTGCTTTGCAGTGTGACTGTCACGAAAGCCCTGGCCTGAGAGAACATGCCGCGAGAAAGCGGAAGTCCGCGAGGGTTCCGTCGACATCTACGAAACGGTCTCGTGAAACCAATATGTCAAGCGATGTGCGCCGTATCCTGCTGCTAGATCGAGTTGCGCAGCCCGGCCCCTCCTGCTTCATTCAGAGGCATGTCCTGTCGAGCGAAGGGAGGGAGCGGAAGACGAGACAATCTCTCGCAAAAGCAGGCGGCACAGATCTGTATCGAACAGCCATGAGAAAGCTTGGTAGCACAGTCAGACTAGTCCAGCGTGTGGACGAGTGAGCGGTCGCAAGGCGAGCGACGGTCGGACAAGGGTCGCCTCATCTCGCACTCGTCTCTCGCTGTCTGAAGCGCGCAATAGGACGTGAGCAGCTTTTTCACAGCTCATCACGCTCGCACACAGCCGCTGACTGCAAGCTGACCCTTTCCTCGTGGCCTACAGCGGCCGACATGTCCCGCGTCCTTACCGCCCGCCCTCTTCCGCTCGCGGCGAGCTTGCGCCAGGCCGGAGCTGGCCGAGTACCTGGGAGCTCTGCCTTGACCGCGCAACCATCCCGGCTGGCCGCTCGCCGTGTGAGTTGGGCTTCTCTCGCCTGCTTCCCCGACATCGTCATGTCGCTGACCTTGCGTGACGATCATTGCAGGGCTTTGCGACCGCTCCGAGCAATTCGAACGTCTTTCCGAACCCTGGACCCGCCGGCCCCACTCCCTCGTCCAAGCCTCGCAGATCGCTCACCCGCCGAGTCCTCTCCCCGCTCATCCTCCTCACCGTCGCCTTCTACGGCCTCTCGGTCCCGCTCGGCTACGTCTCCCTGCGCTACCGCGACTTTCTCGTCGAGGCCGTTCCCGGAGGTGAGCAGATTGGCGAGCTCCTTGACGAGCTGCAGATCCAGCGTGCGGCAGTCAAGCCGGGCGAGGGTCGGTCTATTGCGACCGGCAACCAGTCCAAAGAGACCGAATTGACGCGCTACGCCGAGTCGAAGGCCAAGGCCGAGGGATGGAACCTGAAGAAGGCCGACCCGAGTGACCCAGCAAAGGCGCGCGAGGAGATCAAGCAGAAGATTGCGTCGGCGGCCAAGACCGTCGAGGAGAAGTCGAAGGACAAGGTCGCTGACCTCGTCGAGGCTGCCAAGGCGCGGGCCTCCGAGGCGAAGCAAGTTGTCGTCAAGGCAGAGAGCGTTGTCGAGGACAAGGCCAAAGAGATTGGCTCTGCGGCAAAGGACCTCGCCCCGGCGGCTTCCTCGCCCGCCACCTCAACCGCTGTCCCCGCGGCGAAGACGCCTGTAGAGCCGGCGTCGGCCCTCCCCATCTACGCCCAGCGACCTCGCGACGTCGATGCCACGCCTGTCCCGCCCAAGCGGGCGAACAAGGAGGTCTACCAGGGCCCGCCCTTGCCCATCGGTTTCGAGCCTCCCGTCGGCTACGAGCTTCCCCGCGCACCGCCCACGCCCAAGGGCGAGATCAAGCCCGCCTCGCCTCCCCCTGCTCCCCTCCCTCTCGTCGCCCCGGCTCTCAAGGACGTGACGACGTCCGAGCCCATGCTCGGCCAGCTCGCCTCGACGATCGACAGCCTCGCCAAGTACGTCGAGAAGCACGATGTGACCGTTTCCGAGTCGGCCTCGACCGTCCTCAACGACGCGCAGAAGGACATTAAGAGTCTCGCATCGCGCCTCGAGGCGATCAAGAAGCAGGAGGAGGGGAAGCTCCAGGCCCAGCTCAAGGAGCAGGCGAGCAAGTACTCGGGCATGCTGCTCAAGGCCGAGAAGGAGCTCGTCGAGCGCCTCGACACGCAGGAGGAGGACTGGAAGAAGGCGTTCGATGAGGAGCGCCAGCGCCTCGTCTCGGCATACAAGGAGAAGCTCGACAACGAGCTCGCGACGCAGCAGGAGATCATCAACCAGCGTCTCAAGGAGGAGGTCGTCGCCCAGGGCATCGAGCTCCAGCGGAGGTGGGTCAGCGAGATCAAGATGCGGGTTGAGCAGGAACGTGGTGGTCGGTTGGCCAAGCTCGAGGAGCTCGAGAGCGGCGTCCGCAAGCTCGAGAAGGTCGCCAAGGAGAACGAGGAGGTGCATCGCGAGTCCCTGCGCAACCTCGTGCCGCCCTTGCTGACTCTCGCCCCTGCAGGCTCTGGGTGAGGCTGTCCGCGCCCGCAAGATCTTCACCGCCGTCAAGGCGCTCGAGAACCGCATCGAGTCCGGCCTGCCTTTCACAGACGAGCTCGCGACCCTGCAACGACTGGCGAAGGAGACGAGCTCTCCCTCACGCGTCGACTCTCCCTCCGACTCGCTTCTCTCGCTTGCCCTCTCCACCATCCCCGCAGACGCCGCCTCGACCGGCATTGCATCGTTCCCCGCCCTCTCCGCCCGCTTCGCCTCCTCTGTCGCCCCACAGCTCAAGAAGGTCTCGCTGTACCGCGAACACGGCGGCGTCTTCGCGTACCTCACGAGTTGCGTCGCGAGCCACGCGCTGTTCGAGAAGGCGGGATGGGCGGATGGGGAGGATGTCGTGAGCACGATTGCGCGCGTCAAATTCTGGCTTGCGAACAAGGACCTCGATTTGGCGACGCGCGAGGTCAACTCGCTCAAGGGTGCGTGCTCTTCCCTCATCAAGCTGCCGACTCGCACTGATGGAATCGTCGCTCGCAGGATGGCCGAAGGCGCTCGCGTCGGACTGGCTCCAGCAGGCACGGAAGCACTTGGAGGTGAAGCAGGCGCTCGAGATTGCCGAGCGGGAAGCGACGGCGCAAAACCTCAGCGCGGTCTGAAGCGATGCCTTCGACCGGTGCGCTCTGTACGAGGAACCTATGCAAAGTCGTGTTTAGACCAAGGCGCTTAGGGTGCCGGGGGGGACGAGCTCGCCTTGCAGGTGTCGCTGGAGTTCTCGCAGCGAGTCTGAGTGGTCAGTCTGCCTGTCGTCTCGCTCGAGGACCGCTGCTGGACAGAGGAGACGGAGACAGACACCACCGCCGGCGATGCGAATGCGCCGATTGACTTGCTACTACTCGGCGCTTCTATGCAGTTACGGTACAGTCTGCACCAGCCAGCGGCTCCAAATCGAGTGGTGAGGTCGAGGTAAACGAGCGGACGACCGCACTACTCATCCCGCTCTCCGCACTCCCTCACGCTCACATCGCTCTCCTAGACCTAGACAGACTCGCAGGGACACGAAGAAATGGCTGGTACGACATTCTACCCGAGCAACCACGCCCCACCGCCCTTCCGCTTCCCCCCCATCTCGCGTCGACTCTCGGAACTCCCACGACCACAACACAGGCTGCAGCTGACCCTCGTGCGCCGTGCAGGCCACCGCAAGACTATCCTCATCACCGGTGCAGCAGGCTACATCGGTGCGCATCTCCTGCGACGAAGTCCTCGCAGACCCCCATCGCGGCTAACCTCGCAATCCGATCATGTCCCATAGGCTCGCACATCGCCCTGTCCTGCTTGCTGTCGGGCCAGTACAGCGTTGTGACCATCGACAAGTGCGTTCGCCCTCCCTGGACCTCCCTGCGCTCTTTCTTGCGATGTTGACCTTGCTCCGCCTTCCTTCCTCTCCTGGCCTTCCCGCCTCGCCTCCGGCTCATTCGCCTGCCTTCCGGGGCACAAACTACGTTCACTATACTAGCTACCACAACTCTTTTCCGACTGCCCTCAAGCGCGTCACCAAGCTCGCGCAGGATGCCCTTCCCGCCGGCGCTTCCGACGAGGACAAGAAGGCGCTGGAGATTGCCGTCCACAAGGGCGACATTTCGATCAAGAGCGACATTGAGAACATCTTCAAGGAGTACGAGTCGAAGGGCGGCATTTGGGGCGTGATCCACGTCGCGGCGCTCAAGGCTGTCGGCGAATCTGGCGAGATCCCGATCAAGTACTACGAGAACAACATCACCGCGACCATCAACCTCCTCGACGTGCGTCCTTGCGGTATTATAGTCCCGGGGAGCTTGTTCTGACCCAAGCGGCTTCCAGGTCATGGACCGCTACAAAGTCCGCAACCTCGTCTACTCGTCCTCCGCGACCGTGTACGGCGCACCCAGCGCCGTCCCCATCACTGAGAACTCCCCCCTCCGCCCCGAGTCGTGCTACGGACGAACCAAGTTCATGTCCGAGCTGATCCTCAAGGACGTGTGTGATTCGGACCCTGAATGGCGCATCATCTCGCTCCGGTACTTCAACCCTGCCGGCGCACACGAGTCGGGCGAGATCGGCGAGGACCCGCGCGGACGTCCCGGAAACCTTGTCCCCCTCCTCGCCCAGATGGCTGTCGGCAAGTTCCCCGAAGGCCTCAAGATCTTCGGCGACGACTACCCGACTCCTGACGGCACCTGCGTTCGTGACTACATCCACGGCGAGTGTGCAAAGACTCCGCTCTACCCGGTCGCGCGCTGACGGCGACCATCGCGCAGTCATGGACCTCGCGGATGGCCACGTCGACGCTCTGGGCGCCCTCCCCAAGGACGACATCTTCAAGGCGCAGGCCGCCTCGACCGGGTTCGGCGCTTCGGGAGGCAAGTACAAGGCGTACAACCTTGGCAAGGGCAAGGGCATGTCGGTCAAGCAGATGGTTGCCGCGATGGAGAAGGCCTCCGGCTTCAAGTACAAGGTCGAGGTCGTTGGTCGCCGGTTCGTCTCGTTTCGGCTCGCTCGCTCGCTCTATGCTGACACTCCAACGGTGTACAGCACCGGTGACGTTCCCGAACTCGTTGCCAACCCCGAGCTCGCCGAGAAGGAGCTCAACTTCCACGCCAAGCGCGACCTCGAGGAGATGTGCCGCGACCAGTGGAACTGGCAATCGTTCGTCCATCTCTAGTCACATTTCGCTGTCGTCCACCAACTGACTGCAAGACTGAATGTTCGCAGGAAGAACCCCCAGGGCTACGAGGGAACTGCTTAGACTTGGTCGCTGTGACGAAAACGGACCCTCTCTCTCCTCACCTTGTGTCTCTATCTCTGAGATTACTATCTCATCACTCTGTTTATTACGCGCCTCATCAAAATCAGCGGTATTCGTGACAGGCGGGCAGTATACCGATGCGAGCCGAATAAGTGTTACAACAAGTCCCAAGGAGACTGACGCGCCTGCGCCTGCGAGCGTCCGTGGAAGAGAGAAGACGACGACAACGGGGGAACTACCGAGAGACACGAGACGAAAGACCGCTCTACTCGCCTGGACCAGGCGTACTGACCGCGCTCTGCCGGCCCAAGCTCGTCGACGACGCGTTCGCGGAGGGTGGCTGAATCGTAAGCGAGAACGCCGGTCCGCCTTGTCTCCGCGCCGAGCCTGTACCGTTTCCGCCAGGTCCTCCGGATCCGCTATGGGCAAAGTAGCCTCCTGGACCGGCGAGGCTGACTTGGCTACTGTTGGCGCTCTTGCTTGCTCGCAACTTCGCACCAGCGAGAGCATGAGCCGCACCGACGCCCGGTGTAGGGCTTGCCGAGTCCCGTTCGCGCGAGAAACCGCCCGTGGCGAGCGATTCCCACACAGCGTCCGACACTGCCGAGGCGTGCGGGCCAGCAGATAGTGGTGAGGGGGTGGCGATACCGCTTGAGGCAGCGACATTGCGCAGTTCGTCGGTCGAGCCCTCTCGAGTCGAGGAGGAGCGCGGCGTGAGTTTCGTGAGGACGGGACGGGCGGAAGCTGGAGTCGTCGGGCGAGAGTTGGGCGACGGGGAGACGACGACAGCCATTGGAGGAGGAGAGCTCGTACGCGGACCGTAAGGGGCGAGGGCCGAGCCGGAAGTCGAGCGCTGGAAGGGAGCGCCCGCATTTGGGTCTTGTTGCTGCGCTGCCGAAGCGGGACGGATGCGATCGGAGGGGTGGTTCAGCGCAGGCATGTCGTTCCAGTGCCCGTTAGAAGTAGAATAGTTGGCGGTGACGATTGCGCTGCGGAGGAAGGGGGTGGACTTGGAGGATCGGATGGGTCGTGGACGGAAGATGTCGCCGCCGGAGGAGTTATTGACACGAGACATGGGGAGGATGGAAGTGGAGGGCGAGCGTGATAGGGAGGCCTGGCGAGTGAAGGTTCGGATGAAGGAGGAAAGGCGGATTGCGCCGTGTTGCAGAGGCGAAAGGACGCGAACGACGGTGCTGCCGTTCTTCCGCCGGCCACCTCGCGGTGGTGTACGGCTACCGCTCGAGTCGCCGCTGCTGATCGCATTCTCGTCTTGCGAGAGCAGCGAGAACTCGCTTCGTCGCGGGCTCGAACGGCCCAAAGGACCGCAGAACGATTTGCGTCTTCGCGACGCTCCTGGACTCAGACCGAACAGCCAGAACGCGAGGAGAAGGACGAAGATGCCGCAGAAGGGGAGGACTGACGAGTCCTTCACGGCCGCGATAGTTGTCCGGACGTCCCCTCGCCACGACGGGATGTGGCCGGTCCAGCCCATGCGGAAGGCACCGTAGGAATTGGCGTACGTCGATGGTCGGGGCGAGGAGACGGGCAGCTCGGTAGTACCCTTCGAGACCTCGAGGACCATCTTACCAAGCGTCCAGCTGATAGCGACGTCGTTGACCTCGTTCATCGACTGAAAGCTGGGCGGTTCGTCAAGAAGGTTCTTGTCGATCGCCTTGCTGATGCCCTTTTCGGCTTGGTTCTTGCCGTCGCCCTGACCGCCGCGATCAATGATGCGAGGGATGCCAATTCCTTCGTGCAGGACGTTGATGATCCACGCCGCCTTGAAGCACTGCATCTCGAGTCGCGACAAGTCGACATTCGTCTTCCACGTTCCGCCGCCCTCCTTGTAATCGCGCATGATGTCGTCCCACTCGCGCCCGCAGTACTCGATCGCGTGCTTCTCGAACTCGACGTAGTCGTACACGCCGTTGAGCGCTGCGCCCCAAACGTCCTGCGTCGAGTACCAATACTCGCTGATCCCGATGAAGTGATTGACACTGAAGTCGATGGGCGGAACGTGGACGCCGTTGAACAGGCAAGGCTCGTCGGGACAGTCGACCTCCTTGTTGAGGAGAGGCGCCTGTCTCTTCAAGCACTGCGCAAAGTCGCCCGTTCCGCGCGCCGTATAGCCTGTATGTCGAGCTTCGGAGAGCATCAGGCTTTTTGGCAAACAGGGGTCGTCGACTAGGACGACCGGCCGCTCCGAACCGAGTCCTTCGGCGTCGCCAGGCAAGTCCGCCGCGTCCGTGTTGTGCAGATATCTTTGGATTGTCTGGTCGACGTAGCGATTCCGCGCTTGGTTCGTGCCGAAACCAAGCCAGGTCGTGACGAAGACTGGATGCCGGACGTCTTTCCCGCTGAGGAGGCGAAGCTTGACCTCGACAAGGTTGTCGGCGTGCTTAATCTGCTCCGTCTCGGACGGCTCGAAGGCGATCTGCGTCGAAGCGCCGCCCATGTCGAGAAAGCCGTACGTCGAGCTGTGTTTCCGCCGTTCGCCGGCCGCCGCGTGCTCGTGCTTGTCGAAGCCGTCCATGAGGTAGTTGACGGCGACCCAGCCATACAGCCCCTCCTCCTCGCCCGAGATGATGCGGATCTGCTCGCCGCAGTCAGGAAGGTGGAAGGGAAAGGTTCGTAGGTAGTCGCAGGTCGACGAGAGGACGGCCGACTGCTGTTCAGGAGGAAGGAGGCGCATGCCGGCGGTCGCGAGGAGGTAGATCGGCGTTGACGGGAGCTTGTCGGCGGGGATGACGGACGCAGCGAACTCGATAAGCGGTCGCAGATAGCCGGCGACACTTTCAGGATTCGAGCCAAACGTCGAGATGCCTGTGCGCCAGATCGTCAGCTGCGAGTTATCCGCCCCCGCTACATTGCACGCACCTGGCTCCACCTTGAGATGCCATCCATCTCCCTCCTCGACACCTTTCTCGACCTTGCTCAGGACATCGACACTCTGCCCCCTCGCCTTGCGGTCATGCTTGGCGATCTCGGGGTCGACCCAGGAGTAGACTTGTACCCGAGATCCACTGCTTCCTGCATCGATGACGACCCCGTACTGGCGGCCTTGAGACCATGGCGGTGGTCGAGGTGGCATCGTCGAGAGTAGGAGAAGTTGCGAGATGTGGGTGGGAGGGGATCACGACCAGCATCTGTGAGGACCAAAGCAATATCAATGAATGTCCTGGACCGCTCAGCGGGTCCCCCTAGTTGCGACGCCAGCTTCCACGCCTCTCCCGACTTCGCTGAGAGCGAATCCGCCTACACCGCCAGCACAGCTTGCCAGCTGAAGCGCTGCTCTTGAAAGACACGGGTACTCACAAGATCCCTCACACCCTCATAACCTGTGTCCCTGAGGCTGTTGTCGAGCGGGGGCGAGCTGTCGACGCGGGATAGCGGGGTCCTCAACTCGCTCCGTCTTGAGTGTCCCGGCGAGCTAGCTGCGTATCTGGCGACAATAACCGAGACACAAAGCAACAATCCGAGCAGTGCGAGCGTGGACGAGCGAACAGACGATTGGCAGAGGTCAACCGGGACTTGGGAAAGGCTCACGGAATTTCGGCAACGACCACAGCGAAGTCTGCGGCGCCAACGAGACGAGGGGTTCCTCAACAAAGATACGTCGGTGATGCCCTGTTGCAGCGGTCCCTCCCTACGAGCGCTGCGGTTCCACCGTCTCGAAAGCCTTCGCGAACTGCTCTGCCTCCTCCTGCCGCAATTGCTCCTGCCGCCGTGCTTCCTCCCGCTGAGCTTCTTGTGCCGCCGCGAGTGCCCGCTCCTCCTCCTCGAGCGCCTGCCGAGCCGAAGCGAGTCCGTCCCTCCACTGCTTCGCCTTGTCGCCCTGCTCCGTCACCGTGATAGGTCCCGCCCGGCCACCAGCGACCGTCCCGTGCAATGCATCCGTGACCTGCCTCAGCCTGCGCGCGAGAGGCGGCTCCTGCCCGTGGAAATACGACGCGAAGAACGACTTTAGCGGGTCGAACTTGGGGTCGGTATGGGCGATGTGCGCGGCGTAGAAGTTGGTCGGGCTGTTGACCTCGATCGACGTGAGGCTGGTCGTCCTGCGCCCACCGAGCTCGAGCTGCACCCGCTTCTTGTCGACCTCGCCATGCGCGATAACGATGTCGCGGAGGTACTGGGGTCGTGGTCGGCGTGAGCTTCCGCTCTCGGGCGTGAGGGTGTGGGTGATGTGTTTCGAGATCTTCTGAGGGTCGTTGTGGGGCAGGAACGTCGGCGCGAGGTGGTACAGCTCCGTGATCCGCTGAAGCTTCGCTCGAGGCGAAGCACGGGTGAGCTGCTTGTTGAGCCGGCGCGGGTACAGGCGGGCGGCGCCTGCGGGTGCTGCCGCCATTCTTGCCAGTGAACCGGTCGCTGGCGCCATCGCTGGTCGACTTGTGGCTGGGAGGAGGACGAGGAGGAGGTAAGCGGGCGGAGCAAGATGAAGTTGCGAAAGTGCAAAGCCACAGGCGGACGCTCGTGGCAGCTTTACTAGCTTGCAGAAGGCTCATTGTTACTCAGTATAACGTCGAGAGCGCGCGCAGGATGGAGAAGTGAGCGTTTCCTCCTCGAAGCGAGAGATAAAGTCCGTGGGGCTTGTATTCCGGAGGCAGTCTATCGCCGTATGCCTCGTCGAAGAAATATGCAGGCTAAGAAGGCACGTATAGGTGATAGAGAGAGCGGCAGGAAGTGGAAAGAGGCAGGTCTATGGGGACGTTCGGGAGGCAAAAGTGGATGGGCGAGACGAGATGCGCCTTTTTGGTGGGCGAGATGATATGATTATGCGCGAGAGACATCGCTGTAACGGAGTATGTCAGCTCGCGCTGCGATAGGAGCGACGCGGCGAGATGGACGTACCGGCCGAGGACCTTGCACTTGAGCCAATCGGTGCCGACGAGGAGACGGTTGCGCAGGGAGAAAAGCTGCGAAATGTAGGCAGATCGCCAGAAGCTGTGGGAGAAGACGTGATCAGCCGCGCAGGCGGTGATGCGGAACCCGGATCTGAACGCACTAGTAAGTCGCGAGACCGGCGGCGGCAAGGTTGCCCTGGAAGACGGGCAAGTCGGCGATAGCCTTGTCGGATCCAATGTACGCGAGCGAGCCTTGGTGCGAATAGTGGAACGGCGCGATGTTACTCGCGCGAATGACGGCATTGGCGAGCGAGTCGAGCTTGGCGGGCTCGGCGCCGACCTGCTTGGCCTGGTCGAGCTCCTTGAGAAGTAGCTCCTTCTTGTGGAGCTTTGAGAAAACCCTGGCGAGGTAGCGACCCTGCTGCGACGCGACCTGGGCGGTCGGGGCGTAGTTGGTTGCGGTGCAATCGCCGAGAGCGAAGATGCCGTCGGCGCCGAGGAGGCGGAGGTGCTCGTCGACGAGGAGACCGCGGCGCGAGTTCTGGGTGGATGAGAGACGGTTCATGAGGTCCTTGGTGACCTGGCGAGCGGTGTTGCCCGTAGCCCTGCAAACAACCACTGTCAAGTTGAGCTCCCGCACAAGCTGAAGACGAAGCACGCACCACACGAGGAGACCGTAAGGGTACTCGACAAGCTCCTTCTTCTCGTTTTGCGCGATCAGCTTCTTCTCCTGCACCTCCTTGACCATAGTCTTCGTCTGAACGTGGATCTTGTTCTCCTGGAAGGTCGACATGGTGTAGTCGCTGCGCAAGCGTAAACCGGTCAGAGTGGTTCGAAGGTGGAGGAACGAGGCAAACGCACATGAGCTGCTTGGAGAACATGGGCAAGACGTTCGGGAGGGCCTCGATGAGGGTGATCTTGATGCGATCGGCGAGGTCAGGGTACCACTGCAGTTACAAGAGCGTGAGTTCGAATGAGTAGTCAGGATGAAGCGGAAAGAGACGCACGTTGCCCAGGTCCTCCATCAAAAAGTCGTGCAACTCGCCAGCGTACTCGACACCGGTCGGGCCTCCGCCGACAACGACCTGTAGTAGTCGAGATTAGCAGTGCGCTCGAGAACAGCCGAAAGTCGGCGGGACTCACGAACGAAAGCAGCCGGTCGATCTCCTCCTGGGTCTGACCCGCAAAGTTGGCCGTCTCGATGCAGTCGACGATGCGAGTGCGGATCTTCTCGGCGTCCCAGACCTCCTTCAAGAAGCACGCGTTCTCCTTGACTCCCTTGATGCCGAACGTCTGGTTCTCGGCGCCGACGGCGTACACGAGGTAGTCGTAGCTGATCTCGGTGCCAGCAACCTCGCCCTTGACCTCGGAGTTGTCTGCGCACAAGGACTTGTTAGCGGAGAGTTACGCACGGGAGTGGCAGAACAGACTTACCGACGAAGCGCACCGTCTTCTTCTCCGGGTCGACCTCGTAAACCTCGCCCTCGTACACCTCCGTTTTGCGCTTCAAGTGCCGGGTCAAGAAACGCGTAGGCTCGAGGATAGACCGTGCAGAGAGGGTGCCGACAGTGACGGAGGGAAGCAATGGTGTGAAGAGGAAGTAGCTGAAACGCGAAAGGTTAGCATTCGGCCAGATCTGGCGGAACTCCAAGCAACTCACTTGCGAGGAGAGATGACGACCTGCGAGACTAGCAGTCAGCTCTAGTGCTTTAGAAGACATGGCAAACCTGCACGAGGAGAACCGGGTACTCACGACGTTGTAGCCGGAGTTGTCGAGCTCCTTGAGGAACGCGGTGCTCGCCCAGCCGTTCCCGAGGACGACGACGGTCGGCAGCTTGGGGTCGTGCGGGAGCTGCTCGCCCGGGTGCCTCTGCTCGTAACTCCTCCAGATGACATATCCTCCGCCGGCGAGGATGGTGACGAGAACGGTGCGGGCGAACGTGCGGATTCGATTCTTGGGCTTCTTGGGAGGCTGCGAGCCTGCTGACGAGCCCGACGAACCCGAAGATGAGGCGACCTTGGGCGGGGCGTTGCTGGTCGTCGCTGACGGAGAGGAGGCAGGAGTCGCCGAGAGCTGAGAGGACGGCGGCGGGTTGGCGGTCGCGGTTGCGCTGGCTACATCAGCACGGCGAGGCTGAGTCGCAGCAAGCGCAAACGCTCGCCGGCTGGCGCTGGCGCCCGCAGGCGAGGCCGCAGCACTGACAGCGGTGATGAAAGTGCGCTGGGAAGCTGGTCGCGCGACACCGGCGCCGGGCGGGTCAGCTCGCGCGCTAGATAAAGGAGATGAGCGAGATCTGGCTCACCGAGCACCCGCTGGAACGGCATCGCTGCGAGCATCGCCGTGGAAGGGCAACTGAAAGACGAGAGCTGTGTGCGGGGTCGACGTCGATGGGCTGACTTTTTTTCTCTTGAGCGAGCTCGACGTGAGCGCGAGTGACGTGCAAGGGTGTGTCAAGTGCACGGACGAAGGAGCAGAGCTGCGCGAAGACCAGAGTGCGACAGCGAATTCACCCTCTTTCCCGCTAGGTTCCGTTATTTGGCGAACGGACCGATCAGGCTGTCTGACGACACCGGCACAGGCTCTTACTCGTACAGTCCGTCGACAGGACGTGCGCCACCCTACAGCCTGCCCTGCGACATGAATGCCCCACACTCAACCGCGAACGGCCAGTCCCGGGATCAGTCCTCCTCGACCCGGACCCATCGTTCCCAGCCGACGAGGAAGTCCTGCCCCATTGTGGAACCGTTAGCGACGGGGGGAAAAAGCTGTGAAGAAACAGGACAGACATTGACAGTCTTGAGGCGGAGGTTAATCCTTGTCCGCCCCCTCTCGCGCTCGTAACGGGCAAAGTACCCGGTCGTCCTGCACCCGTCAGGTCTGACATGAGCTTTGCTCACGAAGCTCGCGAGAGAACGCACCCTTCGCTAACATCGCTCACAATCGCCACCGCTTCCGTCAAAGTCGAGCAAACCTTCCCGACGCGACTCAGCGCCGCAAACTCGAGCTGCGAGTGAGTGACAAAGATAGGTTCACCCGCTGAATCGATAGGTGTTGGTGAACGGCGGTCGAAGGCGAAGAAGCGGAGGTTGGTGAAGCGCGAAAGGGAGGGGAGGTAGGCTTCCTGCGAGGCGGTGAGCGGAGACTTGTCACCTTGATCCCGTTCAGACAGGCAGGCGAGCGACGCACGAGGTCTGCAGGCCATTCCTCGCCTTCGTGGCAATCTCCGGCTACAGCACGTGCCGTCAGTCTCGTCAGCCTGTATGGACCTGGAAAGCGGTGCTCACCGACAATCGTCAATGCCGTCAGCTGCGGTACGACCTTGTGCAGCTGGTCGAACAGCGTCGGAGTCGGATTGCGACATTGGTAGAGCGCGAGTCGGCGTAGATTGGGAAGGTGCGCAAGAGACGAGACGAAGATGGCAAAGTCGATGCTGGAGAGGGGACCTTCGAGGAAGAGCTCCTCGAGCGGGAGTGTAAACCCAGTGTAGGAGAGGCGCTGTGATCGAGCCTCGTGCTCAGCTCGACTTCGCACGATACCGGAAGGACTGGACGCACGAGGATCTCGTCGGCTAGCTGTCTGAACGCACTCGCGCCGTGCACCGAGTCAAGCGACAAGTTGCGTAATTGTGGCAGCATCGCCTTAATCGAATCCATGTGGGTTGCGATGCGTCTGGAGCTTGGCCAGAGGAGAAGTGAGTCGAGGTTGGGCGCAACGTGCGTGAGTTTGAACTGGCCAAGCGAAGAGCGTCAACATACTAGGTAACAAGTCGAGCGACGCCGCCTACGCACAAAGGCAGGGTCACTGTGCATGATCTGCAGCGTCTTGATTTTCGCAAGCCGCTGAATCCGGTCGTTCAAGTTCAGCAGAGGCGGCCAGCACGAGACCTGGTTCAGCCGGATAGCGGACAGAGTCGATGACCTCGCAATGGCATCGAGAAAACGATGTCCTCCAGCGAAGGATAGCATGAACTCCTTGGCGAACAAGACCTGGAGGGTGGACCGGGTGAGATGTGCGACAATGTCGAGAGCCACCTCCTCCTCATCCGCGACGAGTTCATGTTCAACGCCGAGAGGTCCGTCGTGCGAGTACACCTCGTCAAGCGAGAGGGCGAGGACAGGCAGAGGGGTTCCTGCGTTGTCGCGATCCCGCAGGATGTCCCAGAACGTCGCCAGACTCCTCATCTCGCGGTACACGGCCGGCCTGAAGTGCGTCGCGGGCACATATCGCACCGTTCGCCAGATGAGCGGCCGACAGAGATCGTTAAACTTGCGGTTCGTCGAGGCGAGGTTCAAGAGTTCAGGGCACGGTCCGGTGGGAAAGGTCGGCGAAAGGTCTCGCTCGTCGACATGGGCGATGACGACGAGGATGATCTCAGACGGCAGGTCGAGGAGCGGGAAGGCGAACTTGGTCGACAAAAGGGAGGAGGAGGAAGAGCGGTGGCCGCGCAACAGGGCACCTTCGTCGCTCGACTGATCGTCTGTGTAACTCATTCTGGGCAGCTCGCTCGTACCAGAACGTCCCCAGAGCGAGTCGAGGCGGGAGGCAGCTGACAGACCCGGGATTCTCATCAGCTTGCGCTCGTCACGGTCACTCTCGCGCTCACATCGACTTGCTGGGATATGGCCAACATCTGGACGGCAGCAGCAGGCGACTTTGAGCGCGTCAAGCAGCTCGTCGAGTCCGGTGAGCCTGCGCCACTCGCTCTCGTCCTGCTCATCTTGAAACAGCCACTGTCCTGACTTGTGACATGCGCGCACCGTTGACAGGAACCTCTCCCAATGTCTTGGACGAGAATTCGTACTCGCCCTTGCATGCGGCGGCAAGCTGGGGACAGGCCGACATCCTGCGGTACCTCGTCGAGAAGGGAGGCAACATCAATTTGACTGACAGCGATGGCGAGACGCCTCTGTTCGTCGTTGAGACTGTCGGGATGGCGAAGCTCGTGGTGGAACTTGGAGGAGACCCCAGGTGGAGGAACGAGGAGGGCACAACTGTGCGTTCCGTTTACTGTCCTGATCTCGCTGCTGTACTGATCTCCCACTTTTCTACGTGCAGCCGGCAGCATCACTGCAAGAAGACTATCCCCACATCGCTCTCTACCTTCGCACTCTGACCGGCGAGACCGGGCCCTCCTCCTCATCCACCGACTCCTCTTCCGCCTTAACCTCCTCAACCTCAACCCAGCCCGACCTCGAAGCTCCCACGGACGAACTCATGACGGCCGTGCGAGGCATCATGGAGCGCTCCGAGCGGGGGGAGATTACCGAAGCCGAGACGGACGAGTTGTTGCGCGAAGTGGTGGAACGAACTGTGGCGGGACAGGTCGAGGCTGGACGAGCGATTGGAGAGCAGATGTTGGTGGATGACGAGCAGGGAGATGGCGGGCGGACAAGGCAGAGGACGGCAGATGAGCTCGCGCAGGGTCCGGCAAGCGGTGGGAAGCGGTCGCGCGAGGACAGGGACGACATCGGTCGATAGAGCCTGTATGGTGACGTGCTTCTTCACGATTGAACGGACTTGATTACGGCGAGAGAAGCGGGACAAAGCCGGTGAAATGTCCCTTCTTCCTTCGCCGATCAGAGTCGCTTCGCTCGCCAATCTGGCCTCGCCTAAACCGACGGCCACTGCATCAAATTGGATTCAAGGAGGCGAAGTGAAGACCCGACGAGAGTATACGTGCGAAGAGAAAGAAAGCCTGCTGAGAAATCCCGAATGCGAACGACACCTATTCCAACTGCTCCGAGTCGTGCTTTATTTATTGTAACACGTCCTTAGTGGTGAGTGGGCATGGCGGTGGTCGCGCGCGTGTCGATGGCGTCTTCGGCGCGCCAGTAGGAGGTGACGGTCTGCGAGGCGATCGGGCGAGGTCAGCTCGCAATGTTGCTATGCTGGGTGATGAGGAAGCGGAACGCACCTTGTTCTGGGTCCAGAAGTCAACACCGCGAGGTCCATCTGCGCGAGAGCGAGCCACTGTTAGATGCGGACTCGGATTCGCGGCAAAAGAAAGAGACGTACAAAGGGACGCGCCGCCGAGAACCGAGCCCTTGTTGCCCGACCACGAGAACATCGGAAGAGGGACGGCTAAGAAGACGAGCAGAGGGGAGTCAGCAACATCGCGGGCTGCGAGCGCTCACCGACTAGTCGAGCGCGGCGCCTTGTCTCGGCAGCGACAGAGACTCACGGATGGGGACCTGCGCAAACGAGGAGAAACCGTCAAACCGTCTGCTCTTTCCCCGAAAAAACGAAACCGCAAGCGACACACGTTGATTCCAACCTGACCCGCCTGAATCTCCTTCTCGAACCTCCTCGCCGTCGCGCCCGAGTTGGTGAACACGCTCGAGCCGTTCCCGTAGCGGTTGCGGTTGATGAGTGCGATTGCGTCGTCGAGCGTATCGGCTTTGACGATGGTCAAGACTGGTCCGAAGATCTCTTGGCTGCGCGAGACGTGGCGCAGCGAGTCAGCCAGCGCCAGACGCGACGAGGGAATGCGGGATGAACGCACGTGTAGCAATCCATATCAGTCGTTGCCTCCAGAATCGTCGGTCCAACAAAGTTGCCCTTCTCGTAGCCCTTGGGCTTGACGCCGCGTCCGTCAAGGAGGATTTTGCCGCCCTGGTCGGCGCAAGACTGGATGAGAGACTCGACGCGCTTTTTCGCGGCGGGGGTGATTAGGGGGCCACTAGGCGCGTTTCACACGAGTTAGCTGGAAGAGGGTGGAAGGGAAAGGAGGGAAGGGGACAAACACTTCGGTTTCGGGGTCAAAGCCGTTCCCGACCTTGAGCTTCGAGGCGCGCTCGACGAGTCCGTCGATCCAGGTCTGCGACTCGCCGACAGCAACGACTGCACGAGGGGTGTGTCAGGGGAGGTATCGCCGAACGGAGGAGAGAGGGAGAGAGGGGACGAACGGGTCGAGAGAGCCATGCAGCGCTGGCCGGCCGCACCGAACGCCGCACCGACAATCGAGTTGAGCGCGAAATTGGCGTTCGCGTCGGGCATCAAGATGCAGTGGTCTGTTCCAACAACCTTCGTCAGTCGTTTTCCTCGCCGAACCGGAAGGGAGGAACGCACTCTTGGCGCCCAAGTTGGCCTGCACCCTCTTCCCGTTCTTGCTTCCCGTCTCATAAATATACTGACCCGCCTTGTCACCCCCGACAAAGCTAATCGCCTTGATCCTTGGCTCCTCACAGATAAACTTGACCGGTGCGATCGTCCCATGCACGACTTGGAGGACTCCTTTCGGCAAACCGGCTTGCTCGAGCAGTTCGGCGAGGATCATGGTTGCGCCCGGGTCGCGTTCGGAGGGCTTGAGGATCAGCGAGTTGCCGCACGCGATCGACATGCCCATTGCCCAGAGCGGGATCATGGCTGTCGTGCGTGGAGACGTCAGCTCCTCCTCCCACGACTGCTGATGCATGGTATCGGGACGTACCGGGGAAGTTGAAGGGGCAGACGGCGGCGGTGACGCCGAGGGGAACCTTGCGGACAAAGGTGTCCATGTCCTTCGAGACCTCGAGCTTGTCGGCGAGCAACAGCGAGGGGATACCGCACGCGTTCTCGACAACCTGTTTGTCATCATCTTGAGCTAGTAAACACGAGCCTGACGCCAGCAGAGCGTGCGGTGACGAACCTGCAATCCACGCAAGACGTCTCCCTTGGCATCTGCGAACGTCTTGCCCTGTTCGAGCACGATAGACCGCGCGATTTCGTCGTGGTTCTCGCGGATCAGAGATTGGAACCTGTGCGTCGAAAGAGCGAGGAGAAGAGGGATGCCGGAGTGTCAGTCAAGGTTCCCCCACATCCGTCGAAGAGGCTGTCGAGGTGGTCTTGCGGTGTGAATGCGGCGGAGGATACTCCCAAAGCGCTCGACGAGCTCTCCAGGACTGAGCCGAGCGCCGTCGAGACCGTCCAGACGCAAGCGGACCGTATCTGACGGCCCCGGAGGAACTGGCCCGAAAAGTCCTCTCCTCGCAAACGACGGTGCGGACCCACTTGAGCATGACCGCCTGGCGCTTGAGGATGCTCGAGTCCTTCCACTCATCGAACGCCTCCTCGGCCTTGTCCACCGCCTGCTTGAGGACCTGCGGAGTGGATTCCGGGACGCGGGTGAGAACGCGCTGGGTCGAAGGGTCGTGGACGTCGATCCAGTGCGTCGAGTCCCCCGTCGTGTACTCGCCTCCGATCAGGTGCGTCGTCGGACGCTGCCCGTCGGTCGAGGTCCCGCTCCAGTGCTGGGTCGCCGCGAGAGCCTCGAGGTCTGCGAGGGCAAGGCGGGCGGCGGTGGTGGACAGCGTGCGCCGGGTGGCGAGTGTCCTGATTGAGCCAGTCGTGCGTAGCGTGTGGGACAGCATAGCAGCACAGCGTGTGGGAGAGAGGAGAGTTCGCCTTGCCGCTTCTCCCCCGCTTCGGAGCGGCTCACCCGGCGAGGGGGAACCACGGAGGCAAATTCTAGCTTTCGTCTGTACAGCTTCACAGAGTCCCGGACTAGTCAATGACCGTGTCGAGGCGAGAGAAAGCTGGAGTGGCGAGTCCGGAGGCGAGGGAAGGCGAAAGCGAGGGACAGAATTTGGTGCAAGGCAAGTCGCCTAGTCCCCCCTCCCCGCCCCTGGGCGAGATCTTCCGGACAAGTAACGCGTGGAAGTGAGCGCTGGACGTGTCGAGATTGGCATCAAACCCGGAAAAGCGCACAAACGGCAAAGAGGACGATCGAAGCGGGTGAGAGATCAGGGAAGGGCGTGTCCTGGCTCCGCAAGACGTCCAGCATTGCCGCGATGAAGCAAGGCGGTAGATGTCAGCATCTTGGAGTGGTTGCACGCCTTCAGGCAGCGCAGCAGCAGGTGTAGACGGCCCGAGCAAGTTGCGAAGGTCGAGAGGCGGACGACGAGGGCAACACCACTCGAGTGAACCGCGCGAGTGCGGCCAAAAAGCACTCCATCCGTGTCCATGATGTCCACAACCCCGCCGAGCGTTCCGCTCATCGCGTCGTGCGTGTCGAGGTTGTTAGCGGCGGGGGGGATTCGCGTCAGAGAGTGCGTGGGAGGGTGCGGTGTCGCGCGCGGTTGACTGGGTGGCAGCATGTGCAGTGCGAGTGGCAGTGAGTGCAGTCCAGCCATGCCACGCACTGCCCTGTGGCGTCGCGGTGAGTGGACGAGGTGGTTCGCTCGTGTTCCTCGTCCGCTCTCTTTCTTCCTCTCTCTCTCGCTCTACTTCCCGCTCGAACTCAGGCTTGCAGGGAACCAGGTTACGCTCACAGGAGAACAGCCATGGCACGACAACGCACAGCACTCGCAGCGTTCCTCTTCGCCCTCGTCGCACTCCTCTGCACCCTCGCACCCGCCAGCGCACAAAAGGAAGACGTGCGTACACTCCCCGCATTCGCACTCCGACGCGAAGCTGACACCCTATCGCAACTTTGTACCCAACCCGCACGCACTTGCACGCTGTCCTCGCCGTGCGACGACTCCCTCCGCTCACCGCCTCCACGTCGACACCCTCGCACCCCGCGTACCGCAGTATGGCACCGTCGTGAGCCTCTCCTCGCATTACAGAACGTTACCAGAGAACCGTACTGATCCTCCGAATGCACCCGCGCAGATCGGTATCGATTTGGGGACGACCTACTCTTGCGTCGGGTGAGTTCAGTCGACGGGCGTGATGAGGCCTTTAAAGGCGTTCTTTGAGCGAGTGGATGGCCGACATGCAGTGTGTAGGAGCCGAAGATGGTCGCGAGATGCGGCAGGAACGGCTGAGCGTGAGGCGGGCGGCGTCCTCGACGACGAGCGGACTTGACGAAGAAACACGCGCTGACCTCCTCGCCCCCTCGCTCCTTTTTCCCGGCCGCGCCCCGCGCTCACAGTGTCCAACGCAACGGTCGCGTCGAGATCATCGCCAACGACCAGGGCAACCGCATCACCCCGTCTTACGTCGCCTTCTCTCCCTCGTCCGGTGAACGCCTGATTGGCGACGCCGCCAAGAACCAGTACGCGTCGAACCCGACCAACACGATCTTTGACGCCAAGCGTCTGATCGGACGCCGCTTTGACGACAAGGAGGTCCAGCGCGACATGACACACTATCCGTTCAAGGTCAAGGCTGGCTCGATGAAGCAGCCCGTGATCGAGGTCAAGGTCGGCGACAAGAGCAAGACGTTCACCCCCGAGGAGGTCTCGGCCATGGTTCTCGGCAAGATGAAGGAGACGGCCGAGACGTACCTCGGTACCAAGGTCACGCACGCCGTCGTCACCGTTCCGGCCTACTTCAACGACGCCCAGCGCCAGGCGACCAAGGACGCCGGCACCATCGCCGGTCTCAACGTCCTCCGCGTCGTCAACGAGCCGACGGCCGCCGCGATCGCGTATGGACTCGACAAAACGGGCGGCGAGCGCAACATCATCGTCTACGACCTCGGCGGCGGCACGTTCGACGTCTCGCTCCTCTCCATTGACGACGGTGTGTTTGAAGTCCTCGCCACCGCCGGTGACACCCACCTCGGCGGTGAGGACTTTGACAACCGCGTCATGGACCACCTCGTCAAGCAGTGGAAGCGCAAGCACGACGGCCAGGACGTGACCAAGGACCTGCGCGCGATGGGCAAGCTCAAGCGCGAGGTCGAGAAGGCCAAGCGCACGCTCTCGTCGCAGATGTCGACCAAGATCGAGATCGAGTCGTTCTTCCAGGGCGAGGACCTCTCGGAGACGCTTACGCGCGCCAAGTTTGAAGAGCTCAACCTCGACCTCTTCCGCAAGACGATGAAGCCCGTCGAGCAAGTCCTCAAGGACGCCAACTTCAAGAAGGAGCAGGTCGACGACATTGTGCTCGTCGGTGGCTCGACCCGCATCCCCAAGGTCCAGGAACTCCTGAAGGAGTTCTTCAACGGCAAGGAGCCCACCAAGGGTATCAACCCGGACGAGGCTGTCGCGTACGGCGCCGCGGTCCAGGGCGGTATCCTCTCGGGCGAGGAAGGCCTCGGTGACGTCGTCTTGATCGACGTGTGCCCTCTCACGCTCGGAATCGAGACGACCGGTGGCGTCATGACCAAGCTCATCTCGCGCAACACGGTCATCCCGACCAAGAAGTCGCAGATTTTCTCGACAGCGGCAGACAACCAGCCGACCGTTCTCATCCAGGTCTTCGAGGGAGAGCGCGCCATGACCCGCGACAACCACCAGCTTGGAAAGTTCGAGCTCACTGGCATCCCTCCCGCGCCGCGCGGCGTCCCCCAGATCGAGGTCACCTTTGAGATTGACGCTTCCGGGTAAGTCCGGGTTCCGCCTCCATCGGCCTCTCCATTCTCCTTTCCTTACTCTCCTCTCACCTGCGGTTGCTGACTCGCTTCGAACGCCCTGTCAACAGCATCATGAAGGTCTCGGCGGCGGACAAGGGAACCGGCAAGTCGAACTCGGTCACCATTCAAAACGACAAGGGCCGTCTCTCTCAGGAGGAGATTGACCGTACGCCCCTTCACTTCCCCCTTGGCGAGCTACTTGTTGACGCCGTCACTCCCCATCGCAGGCATGGTCCAGGACGCCGAGAAGTTCGCTGAGGAGGACGAGCTGGTCAAAAAGCGCATCGAGTCTCGCAATGCGTATGAAAACTTGTGTGTTCTCTCCCTTCCTCGCCCCTTCTTCCGTCCCGCGCTGACTATCCCAATCTTGGCAGCGTCTACTCGCTCAAGGCTCAACTCTCGGACAACGACGGCCTCGGCGGCAAACTGTCGGCGGAGGACAAGAAGAGCATCGAGGCGGAGCTTAAGCAGGCGCAACAATGGCTCGAGGACGAGGGCGCGAACGCTTCCGCCGAAGATATCGACGAGCAGCGCGAGCAGCTTCAGGCTGCTGTTGCGCCCATCACGGCAAAGGTTTACTCGAGCGGTGACTCCTCGTCGTCGTCGTCTGGTGGGTACCACGACGAGTTGTAGAAGGGGAATGGAGCAGTCTGTCGGAGAAAAGCATCAAGGAGGAAGGAAGGAGGAGTTCGTTCCGGTGTAGTCGCAAACTCGTTTTCCCGCTCTCATCTCTCTCTCTCTCTCTTTCTCGTTTGCATCGTAAATCACACTTCACGCATCGTACTGCCCTTCTGAGGGAGAGGAAGCGCTTGCATTCGTCGTCGTCGTTCTCGCTCACGTCGCGCTGCGAGGTTGCGCGACCTTCGACGACTCGCTTCGCCCCCACCGGTTGAGCATGGACAGTGCGCTACCGTTTACAGGCTTGTCAGGCTCTGCAAAGCGCCCGCTCGAACACCTCGCGCGTTCCGACTCGCTCGCCTCGCTCAACGCCCATCTCCAGCACGATCTCTCGCTCAAATCGGGCTCGGCAACACCAGTATCGGGCGAGGGATCTCGGGAGCTTGATGGAGCACAGACAGCCGAGACGAGCGCACAGGCGAGCCCGAGGGAGGTCATCGTGATTGACGACGGCGACGAGGTTCTTCTTGGTCGCGGTAAACGCGTCAAGCGCGTGCATGTCAGCGACGACCTCAAGGTGCTGCACTTCTCGCCTCCTCTTGCCGAGTCCAAGAAGCGCAAGGGCAAGGGAAAGGCGAAGGAGGCGGTCGCTATCGCGGATGGGCCTGGGTGGTTCTTCTCGAGCACGAAGGACCAATTCGAGGCGCGCACGGACAACTTCATGTATGTACGAGTGCTCCGTTTGATTCGCACGAGGAGACTGACGTCGTTCCCGCAGCCTCGCCAACTCGAGCCTCTTCCTCCCCTTGCTTCCCAAGGCGAAGAACAACTATGTCGCCTCGCTCCTCGCGTCAGTCTCGCCGCGACCCATCACCCCCTATCGTCCCGTCTCCCAGCCAGCTGCCATCGCCAATGGACAGCCCGTCCTCAAAGACTACCAGCTCGCTGGCCTGAGTTTCCTCGCCTACCTCGCCGAGAACGGCATGAACGGCATCCTCGCAGACGAGATGGGTCTCGGCAAGACGCTCCAGACGCTCTCCCTCCTTGCATACTTGAGCGAACAGCAGGGACAGAAGGGACCGCACCTGCTCATTTGCCCTTTGTCGGTTCTCGGGTCGTGGATGAGCGAGATCGCCCGCTGGTTGCCTTCCTTCGTGCGTGGCCGTCCGTCTCGCCTTGACGAGGCAGCGCGCTGACTTCAAGTGAGCAGACTGCCATCCGCTACCATGGCCCTGCGGGCGAGCGCGAGCGTCTCAAGTCGGAAGTCGCGCAGAAGGAGCCGGATCTCCTCGTGACGACCTACGAGGCGTACACGGCGGAAGCGGTATGGTTCAGGAAAAAGCGTTGGGCAGTCGTTGTGCTTGACGAAGGGTGTGCCTGCTCGACTTGACCTTTCCTGCGGTCGACTGACTTTCGTTCGCTGCAGCCATCGCATCAAGAACCACGCCTCGAACGCCGCCGAAGCTCTTCAGAACATCCCCTCTCGCATGCGCCTCATTCTCTCCGGCACACCCCTCCAGAACAACCTCGTCGAGCTCTGGGCACTCCTGCACTTCCTCTTCCCAAAAGTCTTCAACGACCACACGCTCAAGCCGTTCCAGGACTCGTTCAATCTCTCGCAGGGCCTCTACGACCAGGCGTTCCTCGCGAAGAGCCAGAAGCTGCTCGAGTTGATCATGCTCCGCCGCACCAAGGAAGGTGTCAAGGGGCAGCTCAG
Organism: Rhodotorula sp. ZM1; assembly: GCA_009806315.1. NCBI lineage: Eukaryota > Fungi > Basidiomycota > Microbotryomycetes > Sporidiobolales > Sporidiobolaceae > Rhodotorula > Rhodotorula sp. ZM1. Next base: position 139,435 of record QYSD01000039.1, on the reverse strand, counting down.
CGTGCCGCCGCGCGAGGAACTCACACGTACGCCCATCGTACATCCTGCATAGACGAGAGACTGACCATTTGGCGCGGCAGTCTACGTCCCGCTTTCGCCTGTCCAGCGCTTCTGGTACATCCGCATCCTCTCGCGCTCCGACACGATGACGCTCGGCGAAGTCTTCGGCGACTCCACCTCGTTCGACGCCGCTGCCGCCGAGCTCGCCAAGCAGCAAATCCTCACTGCGGAAGGCAAGAAGCGCGGACCCGCCGTCGCAAGGCTCGCCAGGCTGCAAAAGGCGCTCGAGCGTCGTCAGAGTGAGAGTGGCGCTAGGAGTGAGGCGGACGCGGGTGACGACGTGATCATTGTCGGCGACGAGACAGAGGACGGAGCGAAGCAGGCGATCGCTCGCGCGCAGTCGGCTCTCGAGGACGCGAAGAAGTCGGAGGCGGGCGGCGGGTCTTACCAGAAGCTCATGAACCTTCTCGTCCAGCTAAGGAAGTGGTGCGTGCATGCTTTCCTGCCATTCAGGAATGGCGCTGACCTCTGCTTCACGGGTAGCTGCGACCACCCGTACCTCCTTCCCAACAGTGAGCCCGATGGCGACCTCACGATCGACGAGCACCTCGTCGCGGCCTCAGCCAAGCTCGTCGCGCTCGACAAGCTCCTCAAGGACGTCATCCCGAAGGGCGAGCGAGTTCTCGTCTTTTCAGGTTACACGCGTATGCTCGACATCCTCGAGGACTTCTGCGCCTTGCGCTCGTACAAGTACGCCCGCCTCGACGGCAGCACCAGTCGTCCTCGCCGCGCCCTCGACATCCGCCTCTTCCAGCAAGCGGCCTCGCCTTACCAGGTCTACCTCATCTCAACTCGCGCAGGTGGTCTCGGCATCAATCTCACGGCCGCCACAACTGTCGTTCTCTTCGACCAGGATTGGAACCCGCAGGTCGATATCCAGGCTATCGCGCGCGCTCACCGCATCGGCCAGACCAAAACGGTCAAGGTCTACCGCCTCGTCACGCAAGGCTCGGTCGAGGAGCAGGCCATGACCCGCCTCCGCAAGAAGCTGTATCTCTCGTATGTCGTCATCTACCAAGCTGGAAGTAGCGTTCGCTGACGGTCTCCCTCGAGCAGCGCCAAGATCATGGACGGCATGCGCAACGTTTCGGATGCGCCGACGGACGAGGCCGTGAACGAGACGACGCAGACGGAGGATGATGCGCCGAAGATGACGCGCGGAGGTACGCTGAGATCGCCGCACTGCGCGAAGCTCTGCGGCACTGACGTTTCTCGCTCTCGCAGAACTCGCAGCTATCCTAAAGGGCGGCACTGGTGCTCTCGCTGCGAAGTGGGACACGACGTCAGGCGACGCCTTCGACGCTTTCCGCGCCGCAAGTTTCGAAGAGCTGTGCGAGCGTGGTCGGCGACGTGACGAGGACAAGGAGGTGTCTATCAAGATTGACCTTGGCGAGCAGGTCAGCGAGGAGGAAATGGAGCGGCGGCGAAAGGAGGAGGAAGACGCGGAGCGTGCGTTGCTCGAGGGCAAGGAGGCTGTCACGAGTCGCAAGTTTGAGGGCAAGCTGTACGCCGCCTCGAATGACGAGATCCGAAAGGGTGCGTTGGCTTTGTCCACAGCACCGCCGACGCTCTGTATTGACCCTGCATGATATACAGAGTGGCAGAATTTGCAGAAGCGCGAGCACGTCTCGAGGACGGTCGTCGTTGGCGGGCACTCGGTCGCGAGGGAGACACTCGTGCGTCCTTCCTACTGACCATAGCTGAGTTGCATGTTAACAGCCTCATTCTTGCAGTCGAACGGCTCGTGGGAGGCGGTCAAGTCGCTCACATCCGATCCGAAGGTCGCAGCCAAACTCGGCGACGCGAAGCGGACGAAGCGAAAATTTGAGCACCAGGACGTGAGGCGGCACTGTTCCATCTTCCCCTGGCCTGAGTCGCGAGTGCTGACGTTTTCAACGACGACAGGCCTGCCTCTCTTGCGGAGACGGAGGCGAGATCTACCTCTGCTCTGGCTGCCCTCGCGCTTACCATGCGGGCGACTGCTCCGGTATGTCCAAGAGGGATCTCGCTGCGACTGTGTGCGTACCATTTCTGTCCGCTCTGTCGTCAGGCGAGGCTGACCGAGCCCTTCCGCAGCCAATACTACTGCCAACAACACACTTGCTCGGTCTGCCTCCGCAATACGCAAGCCGCCGGCGGTCTTCTCTTCCGGTGCGTCCAGGTTTTTCCGGCTTTGCGATGCTTCCGCTTTCTCCTCACTGGTACTTGCGTTGGTTGACCTCCTCTCTCTCGCGTCCTCGCCACTTCTCCCCCGACAGCTGCCAGACCTGCCCCGCCGCGTTCTGCGAAGACGACCTTCCGACCACCGACCTCGAAGTCGTCGGCGAAGTCCTCCCCGAGTTCCTCCTTCTCTCCTACGGCAAGCGCAAGCAGGCGTACTGGATTCACTGCCCGTCGTGCGTCGAGTACTGGGCCGAATACCCCGAGGCGCACGCTGCGTGGAGGAAGGAGCAGGACAAGATTGAGAAGAAGGCGCGCGCCGAGGGTCACGACTGGTGAGCATGCGGAGCGGAGAAGGAGAGAAGAGCGCAGCCAGCGAGGGAACGCCGCTTGGGCTTTGTAGTTATTTCTTTCGGGCGCCGCTTGTCGCGCTTTGCACTGCACTAGACATGATTTCCGTGACACTTCTGCGGCCTTGCGAGCGACGCGGGTTGGGACTTAGCCGTGGCGGAGTTGGAGGGGAGGCGGTGCGCCGACCGTGCTTGAGCCGTTGACACTCGCTCGCCCGCCACGCCGGGGCTGCAGGACCGCTCGACTGACACCTAGCTAGATCCGCAGTGATGGCACGAAAGAACGCGGCTCAGAAGGCGGCGCAGAAGGACAAGCTCGACCAGCTCAAGGCCCAGGACCCGGAGGAGTTCGCCCGCCTCGAGGCAGAGCGCGCGGCCAAGTCGAAGAAGCAGATGCACAGGAAGGACAAGCCCTGGGACGTCGATGGCACAGACCACTGGAAGGTTGAGCCATGGGCAGAGGGCGAGATGAGGGGACCGCTCCTCGAGGAGAGCAGCTTCGCAACGGTGCGTTCGTGGACGATCTCGAGAGCGAGGGCTTGCAGGCTGACCTTCGTTCCGTGCAGTTGTTTGCCAAGTACCGCGAGACGTACTTGCGCGAGATCTGGGGACATGTTACGGCCGCACTCGAGAAGCATGTTCGTCCGCGTTCCTTGCTTTCTTTCTGCGCAAGAACACGTCACGCTGACATAGTACCGTCACGGCAGGGCATCGCGGCTACGCTGGATTTGGTAGAGGGATCGATGACGGTCAAGACGACGAGGAAGACCCATGACCCGTACATCATCCTCAAGGCGCGCGACATGATCAAGCTCCTCGCCCGTTCCGTTCCTTTCCCTCAGGCGAGTTAGGCTGACAGCTGTGCCGAAGCGGGAGCATTCGCTGATCCTGCCCTCCATCAGGCGGTCCGGATCCTCGAGGACGGGATGGACTGCGACATTATCAAGATCGGCAACATTATCCGCAACACGGAACGCTTCGTCAAGCGACGGCAGCGCATTCTCGGACCGGGAGGATCGACGCTGAAGGTGCGTGGTCAGGCTGCGGCCTTGTCTGAACACGGTCTGACTTTCTCGTCTCGCAGGCGATTGAGCTGCTTACACAGTGCTACGTTCTCGTACAAGGCAACACTGTGGCGGCGATGGGAGGCCATAAAGGTTTGAAAGAGGTCCGCAAGATTGTCACTGACTGCATGAAAAACATTCACCCGATCTACCACATCAAGGTGCGCGCATCTCGCTGCCCAGCTACGGCTGATGCTGACAGCGCTCGCTCGCAGGAATTGATGATCAAGCGCGAGTTGGCAAAGGACCCAAAGTTGGCAAACGAGAACTGGGACCGCTTCCTGCCGAAGTTCCGCAGGCGGAGGGAGAAGAAGCGTGGGCCGCCTGCGGCGGAAGGGTCCGGCGCAAACGGGATTTCCGTCAACGGCGAGGCGTCAACTTCGGCCGACGCTCAGCCGCCAGCCAAGAAGCAGAAGAAGGAGAAGAAGCCTTATACGCCTTTCCCTCCGGCGCAACAACCAAGCAAGGCGCGTACCTTTCGTCCGCATCCTCCGCGGCAATTGCTGACGTTGCGCTGCGCAGATCGACTTGCAACTCGAGTCTGGAGAGTACTTCCTAAAGCCGCGGGAGAAACAACAGCGGGAGGAGGAGAAGCGCAAGGCGAAGGTGAGCTGTGCATTTGTCGCTTGTCGTCCTCGTGCCCTCGCTTACCCTTTCTCGCTTACAGCAAGCAGAGGCAACGGCCGCACGGCAAGAAGAGCGGACAAAGGCGTTCATTGCGCCCGACGAGGCACCAGCACGAGCAGCAGTCGGAGCGGTGGGCGACGCGAAGGAGAAAAAGAAGAAGCGGAAACGAGACGAGTGACGATGTTCTGCCTCGCTTCAGCATGCGGTGTGATTCTGTTGTGCAAGGATCCGCAGCCTATACTCGCTTTCTACAGATCGTCCGTCTCGTCCGCCTTCGCAAGCCTGATTTTGAGCGGCATGCGCGTGCCCAGCTCCATCTCGTTGACGACGAAGGGACGGGTGATGACCTGCGCGCGATGCTCGATCTGCATATCGGCGTCTCGCCGGTCAAACTCGAAGGCGTCGACGAGGACAGAGAGCACACTGTCGGAAGGTCGGTCAGCTGGAGCGACACGCGGAGCTGAGAGGGTTGCGCACGCCTTGAACTCGAGCAGCGCAAACTTGTAGCCAATGCAGGCGCGAGGGCCGGCGAGGAAGGTCATTAGCCCGCTCCATCCGCCCACCTTCGTCTCGATCTTGGTCTCCTCATCGAGCCATCGCTCCGGCCGGAAGTCATCCGCGTCGTCGCCAAAGATGCTTTTGTCACGGTTCGCAGCGTAGACGCCGATGCTGATCGACTGGCCTTTGCGGACGACGATGTGGTCGATGGTCTGCGAGGGATCGGTCGCCGACTTGACGGGCACCGAAAGCGGGATGACATCGTTCTTCTGGGCGACACGAGGGGTCGAAGAGAGGGGAGGTTCGAGTCGAAGGATCTCGCGCTGGCAAATGACTGGCCGTCAGCAAAAGCTTGGGAAGGCCGGCAGGTAAGACGAACTGTGACGGCGTCGAGGTACTCGAGACCGCTCAACTCATCGCTGTTCAGCTCTTCGCGTCCAACCTGTTGCGCAACTTTCCGAGCAGCGCGAACCTCTGCGCGTAGATGAGCCTGCTTCTTCGGGTGACAGGCAAACTCCCACAGCACCCAGCTCAAACTGTTACTAATCGTTTCGTGGCCGGCGAAGAGGAAGGTCTGTATGAAAATCGTCAGTGGGCCAGCCCGGCGCGTTATCAGGACAGCGGAGTTCACCGTGAGCTGGCCTCGTACTTCCTCCGGAGACATCATGTCCTTGGCCTTTGTCGAGACTGCGAATCCCGGAGTGAGCGCGTGCTCTACGACGGGAATGGCGAGAGCATTCTCACGGAGAATTGACAGCAAATCCTTCTTGGGTAGCGCGTCCTCCTGGTCCTCTTTCTTCATCTTGGCCTGGACGATCTTCCGACTCTCGACCTCGAGCGTATTGAGCGCCTTCTTGATCAACTTGAGTCGCTCGTCGGGCAGGTACTCGGCGAGCTTGAGGATCGGAAGGGCGTGCAGGCACGCTCCGATCATGTTGTTTATGAGAATGTGCGAGGGATGAGGTTTGCCGGGAGCGTCGCGGGGCGAGAAGAGCGAAGCGAAAGCTTGGGCGAGAGCGTCCGACTTGAGTGAGAGTGCTTGGAAGTCGTAGCCGAAGCCGGCTGTTCGAGCGAACCGGGTCAGCCTTGGGAGGAAGGGTCAGGAGGGAAAAGGCGCACCTTTGCCGAGAGCATCCAGCGTGAGGCGGGTGAGCCAGTCAGACACCTCAATGACTGTTTCGCCCTCTGGCTTGCTAGCCTGGTACGCCGACGCAGTATCGTCGTTCTTCCACGCCTTCGGATCCAACGTCCCAGCCTCGACCATTCCTCTCCACACGTCCCGCAACTGTGAAGGTGAGAGAGTCAGTGAGGTAGTGCTACAAAGGTATGGAGGTGCCGCACTTGGTAAGCATGTTCGAAGAAACCCGGCGTCATTGTCTTGAGGTTCGACGGGGCGAAAGCAGAGTTCATCAGGCGGCGCTGGCGGCGGTGTGTCTCACCTGGACAAGATCTCGTTAGCGACATATTGAGCATGTCCAGAATGGATCGATGCACCTTCGGCGAAGACGAGGCCCTTCCCGAGCACCATCGCAAGGTCACCTCGGACCTCGTCAGGTTTCGCGTAATCGTACGTGTGGGAGGTTAGGACATGGTTGAGGGCTGCCGAGTCGGTGAGAATGAGGCGTTCGCCCTGGGCAATGGCCAGGTCAGGCAAGCGACAGAGATGATCTTCGAGCGGGAAGCACGCACTCCCAGCAAGCCACGATACCGCACGGCGCCTCCAAACTCTTCCGTCCACCTTGCATGAGCCTTTCCGGGTTCTTCGTCGATAAGTCTCTGCAGGTTGCCCCACAGCGGATGGTCGGGACGAGGACCGGGTACGGAGCGGAGCGAGGAGAAGTGCGGCGCGAGGAAGACTTGGTAGGCGTTCTTGACGAGGAGGCCGAGCAAAAAGGCTGGTAAGGCGATACTGTCTTATGAGAGAGATCAGCAAACACCCCGGACAGTGTCAAATGGCTGTAGCGACGCACCAAGCTGTTCGAAGCGGGTGGTCAATGGCTAAGCTGACGAGAGAAGCGGCAGCGTCCATCGTGGCTGAGCGTGGCAGGCAGGAGAGGTGGAGAGAAGCAAGAAAGACGTCTTGAAGAAAGCGTCGGCATCACCGCCGCGGAAGAAAGGCCAGAGAAGGCGAGCACCCGATGAAACGAGGGGAAACAAAGAGGCCGTGAACAAGGCGCGGACCAACGCAGGCACTGCAAGAGCGCCTTGGCCAGAAAGAAAACTGCCCTAAGCCATGCAACAAAGCAGCTCTCGACCGCCTGTGCTGCTCGATTCCTCCTCATCAGCTCATCAGTTGGATGAGGCCCTCTTCCTCATGGCGTCCGCTCCTCCCGCTGAGCTGGGCGCGCACTGCTCGCTACCATCGTGCAAAGCACTTGACTTCCTGCCCATAACCTGCCCGCACTGCTCCGTGTCCTTCTGCGGCCACCACGCGACCCCCTCCTCACACTTCTGCCCGCACGACCCCTCTATGTCCTCCTTATCGCCGAGCGAGCTGAATGCACGACGTGCCGACGATCAGCCCTCGTTCAGAAGCCTGCTACCGGACCCGAAGCGGCACAAGCGGGCAGAAGCCGAGCCAAGTGAGGAGAGGGTCAAGAAGGGGGGGCAGCACGCTGCGCTGGCAAAGCTGAAGGCTTCATTCGCGAAGGGGAAGGCAGGTCAGACGTCCAGCTCTTCGTCAACACCAGCGCCCGTGAAAAAGCCAAATCCTGTGCTTGACCTCATGCGGTTGAAGGGACGAGCGGTTCCGGCAGATCCTAGGCATATTAAGCGGGATGGCGACATTCCTATGCCAGACCGACTCTTCCTCAAGGTCGAGCATGCTAAGGAGGCGACGGAGAAAGTGGAAGTCCGCGAGGTATGGGTCAGCAAGGTGCGTTTGCTCTTTGTCAAGTCCTTCCTTGTCCGTGGGAAACGTTGCATCCGCTCGGCTAGCTGACTTGTCGAACGTCTCAGTCTATCACCGCTGGCAAAGCACTCGACCTCTTCGCCGACCTCTTCAAGGTTACAAACGTCAACAACGCGACGACCGATCAAACCAAAGTCCGTCGACCCGTTTCTCGTGGCTGATTCCGGGCGACCGTGTTTGACTCGTTGCGTACTCGTAGCTCCTCTCGCTCGCACTGCCGGACGACCCGCCTATACGCCTCATACTTTCCGAGCCACTCTCTTCACAGGTCACAAACGGCGGCAAGGTCCGAATCTACAAGGGTTTCCAGCGGCCTTGACGGAACAGTCCCTCGATATTGTTGTACTCTACACTCGTTGCAATGGCTCTATCACCGGCATGGCGAGAGCAGGCTGTACACCGCCATTGCGACAGCAAAGGGATTGCGAGATGCGAATCTGCGTCTCTGGATCACTCGCAGTGGTCTTGCCTACAAGAGTCAAGCCGCCTGAACTCTACCCACTGCTCCTCCACCCTCCTCAGCAGCTGCTCCTCCGCTCGTCGCCGCCTTCCCTCCCTGCGCCTTCGCACGCGCCTGCAACAGCTTCTGCCGCATCAACTTCTCCTTCAACTCGCCCGATTTCTTCTCCAGCTCGTCCTCGACCGCAGCTTGACGCTTGGCGAGCAGCGCCGCCTTGAGGGACGACTCGGACTTGCTCGGCTGTTTTGGTTCATCCGCTGCTGGAGGTCTCGCCTCCTCCCGCCCGGGCGTGAGAACGCGAATAGTGTTGCCGAAATCGCCATAGTCGAGGTCGTACGAGTCGCCGTAGTCGACAGCGAAACCGCCGGTCAGCTCGTCTGCTGCGAGCAGCTTCTCCTCCTCGAGACGGGCCATGAGCAAGTCGCGCGTTGCCTGGCTGTAAGTCGTTTGGCCCTCTGCATCGAGGCGACCGTCGAGGCCTCCGACGACGACGAAGGATGCGAGCGAGTCTGTCTGAGCGGTCGTCGACGCTGCGCGAGCGGCAGCCAGCGAGGCGGAGGCTCGGGAGCGAACGAGGTCTTCGTAGGCGAGCGCCTTCTCCGCTTGGAGTCGCTGTTGCAGCATCGATCGCAAGTCCATCTTGCCGTTCGCGTCGAGAGCCGAGGATGTCGAAGGACCGTTGGTCTTGGAAGCAAGAGCTTGTCGGTACTCGGCGGTGAGGCGAGCCTGCAGTTTCGCTCGCAGCGATTCCTGCGAGCTGTAGGCGTCGGCAGTGCTTGCCGAGGCAGATGTTGAAGACGGTGCCGGAGACGGAGCGATGCCACCGAGTCGCGCAAGAAGGTTCTTCGCGGCGGGCGAGTGGGGACGACGTGAAGGTGCCGCGTCGTACGGCTCCTGGTCGGTAGGCCGTACCGCTCTTCCCTTTCCGTTGTGTCGAGCGCGCCCGCTGATCGCCAATCCTCCGTCTTTCCAACCCGTTGCGTCCGTCTGCAACGAGGCTTTGCCGTCTTCCGACAGTGTGACAACTCGCCCGTTGCCAAGGATTCGCCGTGCTGCTCCAAAAATGTTGAGAATCGGGCGCTGCGAAGACTGCTGCTGTGTGGCACCGCCTTTGGCGGATGATGTTGAGTTGCGAGCCGGAGAGGCAGGTCGAGGACTCGGGTTGGCAGAAAGTACCGGGACCGCGAGGGAGATGGCATCGCGGAGTTCCGGGTCGTCTGGAGGCGGCGGCGTCTCCTGGTGACGACCGTTTGCCGGGCGAGACGGCGTGACTGAGCGCGAACGACCTCGCGATGCGTACGTGCGGGAAGGAGAGGGCGAACGAGAGCGTCTCGAGCTGGCGGGAGGTGATCTCGGGTGTCTCGGCGAGGGTGAGCGACGTGAACGGGTGGACAACGCAGGGCGAGAACGGCTTCGTGACCGGCTTAGGCTTCGGTCCCGGCGCCGCGTCGGTGAAGGCGAGCGGCGCCGTCGCTCGTGTGAGCGACTTCGGCTCCTCGAGCGAGGTGGGCGATAGTTGTCGCGGTATCGACGATCAGAAGATGGCGCATATCTGCCTCGACCCGGACGATCGCGCCGGCTCGAGCTGGAAAGATGGTAAGAACCGGTGTAACGCTCGTCTCGGTCGCGCCAATCGGGCTCGCGGACAGGCGGCGGAGAACGAGGACGGTATCCGCCAGATCTGCGACGACTGGGAGAAGGAGGAGATGGAGGACGGTCGCTGAGGCGTCTGGTCGGTTGTCGAGACTCGTAGCTGGCGTCGGCTCGTCTGTCACGGAACGCGTCGCCCTGACTCGCCCGCCTGACGTCTTCACTCGGCCGCTGAGGCAGACTCGCCGACATGGGCGGAATCGGTCTCGGTTTCCGCCGCTCTCGCGCCGCTTCCTCGTCCCGCCGCTGACGCATATGCTCCTCGAACCGAGGTGCATGGCGACTCAGCTCCTCCGGGTCATGCACCATCTCCTCCAGCTCCTGCGCCTTTGGCACCTCCCTCGTCGGCCGCCCGTACTGGACGAAGCGGTCGTAACCTTCGAGTGAGGCAAAGGGTGAACGGGCGAAAGTGACGATCTCGTGCACAAGATGCTGAGCGTCTTGTTCAGACAGGAAGTCGGAGACGAGGCGGATCGCAGCTGCCGAGCGCAGGTCGAGCTGGGAAGCAATGGAGACGAGGTAGGTAGTGAGGAAGGCGACGTCGACAGCGGGGAACACCTGGAGCTGCAGGCTGAAAAGTCAGGCTTGCTTCATTTCGGCTCGGTGGGAGCGGAGAAGCACTTCGCGGCGAATGAACTTGATGACCCGAGCCTTGAGATCCGGATTGCTCGCGAACGTTTGCGGCGTAAAAGGCTTAAAGCCGGTGTAGCGATTGCTTGCGACGTGCTTCGCGTACAGCCCTTCTCGGTAAATGAAGCGGCGGCGCTCGAGCGCGCGTTCCTCTTCTCGCTCGCGCCAGGTCGTCTCGTCGAGGTCGTTGAGGCGAGCTGCGGAGGAGTAGCGGTTCCGACCGTATAGAGCATGGCGGGGCAGGGTGGGATTGACGGCTGGTCGACGACTTCCGCGAGCCGGGAGAAGGTCGTCTGCGGAGGACGAGGAGGCGATGGTATGAAGCGGGAGGAGGTAATGGGTCTGGTAATCCTTCGAAGAGCGGATGTTGTGGATGAGGTGCTCTATCGGGCCAAGGCAGAGAGGGCACTGCGGGCATAGGGGAGTTCGAGGAGGCCAAGCCCGAGAAGAAACGTCAAGTCCACGAAGAAGCGTTCGTCCAGTTGCGCAACACGTACCTTTCGACTCTGGTCTGTCCACGCTCGAATGCACTGCCAGCAGAACTGGCCATGGTGGCAGGGGAAGATGACAGTCTGCGAGGGTAACAAAGTCAGACTATTCGCGGCGGGTCTGCGGACCTCAAGCGGACTCACGCGATTCTCGATAGGTGACAGACAGATGGCACACAGCTCCTCCTCGTCCTCTTCGTTGACGTGATCCTCCTCGGGCTCGTCTCCCCTCTCCCCGTCGCTCAAGTCCCGCCGGTCGCGGGCATCTTCCGATTCCTCGGCCTCAGGATCAAATCCTTCGAGAGGGTTGCGTCGCCTCGACCGCGCGTCTTCGGGACTGCGTGACGCTCGAGAGTAGGATGCACGGCGAGAGTGGGGCGAAGGAGAGACCGTCCGGCGTCGTTTTGACGGCGGCGAGTCCTCCGCGTGCGGCATTGAGCGGATTGACCAGGATTTCTGGCTCTCTCAAGCCAGTCCAGACCACTTCAGCGGTGAGCGAGTGACAGAAGGCGGAGCACGCGAGCACGAGAGAGGACGAGTCGCTCTGCCTCTTACCAACTGCCACAACGCTTGGAACCTCACGGAACTGGCACAGGAGATAACAGTTGCTCGTCAGAAGGCATTGCTACGTCACCTCAATCCGCTCGAACCCGAACGCCGCCTTCCCTTTCATCACATCTTCTCCCGCTTTCTCCGGTACAGGCGATGGACGCAGATCTCGAGGCGATTCGTGCGGTATGTAAGACCCCCTGTTGAGCACGTATATACCGCTCACGTATGTCTGCGCGCCACAGAAACGCATGGCTGAGCTCCAGGCAGCAGGCGGTGAAGCCTCCCCCTCTTCAGTCGGTGGAGCTGGACCCTCGGCGGGCGCTGGCGGCGGTGAGGATGCTGCTCAGAGGGTAGCGATGGAGGACGAGAGGCGGCGGACCATGATGAGCCAGATCCTGAGCCCGGAAGCGAGGGAACGACGTGAGATCGCTTCCTTCCACCGTTCTACGCAGATCTATCTTGAGCTGCCTTCGCTGCCATGCGAACACTCACTGATGACGATGTTGCTGCGCCGTACAGTCTCGCGGATAGCCCTTGTCAAGCCTGAGCGTGCAAAAGCAATCGAACAACTACTGATGCGGATGGCTCAGAGCGGTCAGATTCGCGGGCGGGTTAGCGAGGATCAGCTTATCGACGTTCTCGACCAGGTGAGCCTGCCTTTGCTCTGATTCTCGCGCACATTGTGCATCAGCTGATCCTTCCTTTCGCATGCAGGTCGAGGCGATGGAGAAGGGACAGAGCGGAGCTAGCGGTCAGAAGTCGGGGAGCAAGATCACAGTACGTACTGACCTGCGCATGCTGGCGATGAACAGACCGATTACGGGTTTGTCACTTCACAAACTCGCCGCTCACTCCTTCGCTCTTCGTCGCAGTTCACGAGGAAGTCCGCCTTCGACGACGATGACGACGACTGGTAGCACTCTCTGCGCCTTCTCCCGCGTCTGTAATAAACCGAACCTTCATTACCGGTACCAGACTCGCTCATCGCCAGTCTGCACCGCCTCGTTCGGATCTTTACCTCCACCTTATCCGGCCCCTCAAGCAGCTGTCACTCTCTTCTCCTGCACTCAAGACGACATTCCACGCTCGCAGGACACTCAAATAACTTCCCAGCGCGCGCACCTGCTCCCGTAGTCTCTTTGCGATGGTTGCCGACCCTTCTGCTTCCTCCTCCCTGCCCACCACCGGTTCAGACCAGCACTCGCTCAAGAACGTCCGCGCCGTGCTCTTTGACCAGTTTGGTACGCTGACGGACTGGCAAGGGAGTATCTGCCGGCTGCTGGAGCAGGAGGCGCGAAAGACGGACGAGTCCAGCGGAGCAGGTCCGCGAGGTGCGTTGTCGACTTTCGCGCTGCCGACTGGGAAAGCTGGTTTCTTAATGAGAAAGACATCGACAGGGCTACAGACGATCGATTGGCTTGCGTTCACGCAGCTTTGGCGGGACGGCTACATGAAGCGGACGTGAGTTTGCGCCTTCGTTCTGTCTTTTCCGCCCTGGCAGGCAAGATCTACTGTCTGATGTGTAAGGCTCGTCAGTTGACGTGCTGACGCTGCTGCAGGCGCGAGATCGCTTCGGGAGGTACAGGTCCTGGCAATATCGACGAGCTTCACCTTGAGGTCCGTCTACTTGTTTCCCACTTGTCGCACGCTCAACAGCAGAAGTCGAAACTGACAGTCCTGCACGAGGGCAGATCTTGAACGACCTGCTCGAAAAGTCGGAGTATGCTGCAGTGAAGGAGAGATGGACCGCAGAGAAGCGGCGAGAGTTGTGCTGGCTCTGGCATCGGCTGAACGGTGAATCGCGCTCCGCGCCTTCCTGTTCACGCTAGCTCATCTGTTGCATACTCGCAGCTTGGCCGGACTCGAGGCCTGGTCTCGAAGATTTGCGGAAGCTCGATCCGCCTGTACTTCTCGCTACGCTCAGCAATGGCACTCTGAGGTTGCTTGTTGATGTGGTGAGTGTCTGACTGCTCGTCAGTCACGCCAAGGTTTGAGCTGAGCGTGCAAGGCTCATGCCTCCAGAGCCGGCATAACTCGTTTCCTCTTGACGCCCACTTCTCCGGCGACCTCCTCTCCTCGTACAAGCCCAACCCGAAGATGTACTGCGGCGCGTCGAGTCTGCTCGGATTCGACGAGGACGCTAGGAGGCGAGGTGAAGTGGCCATGTTTGCGAGCCATATCGACGACTTGAGGGCTGCTGGTCAACATGGGGTGCGCCTGCGCTTTCGTCACTCTCCTCGACATTGATTGAGAGATTAACACAGATCGCACCCATGCCCCGCTTGCTTCGTCCGCTCCTTTCTTTCCTGAAACAACAGCTCCGCACCATATACATCCGCCGAGCGACAGAAGACGTTGGCATCGCTCACGGCGGCGCAGCAGTGAAGCCTAAGAGCGAGGGAGGCGAAGTCGACCTCGTGGTCGACGTAGTAGGCGAGCTGGCCAAGGAGCTCTCCTCATGCACTGTTTGAGCGACCTCACTATACCGGTCTCCGCCATCTGCGCCCCACTGAGATACTGCGACCCCTTGACCGAGACCGGTGTTTCCGAGCCCGATTTGAGCGAGAGGGACAAGCACGGCGCAAGCAAACGAGCGACGCTGAGAAGGAGCTGAGGACACGACCTCTGTAAGGCGCAAGCGGATTGTGCGGGCTGGACGTAACACCGTAGACGGCGACGACATGCTCGTTCGCAAAGCGAAGTCGACACCTTGATGGATTCCATGCACTGAGCGAGGTTGGCCGGCAGCCAGGTGAAAGTTTGAAACGACTGCCCGCGCTCCTGTCCGCCGCTCGTACCTCCCACTCGTCAGCCGCAGTTCTTCGATAATAAGGGTGCTCGGCGACGAGATCCGCGCACTGGATCTGATCAACTATCGGGCGTGATGAGCGTCGCGTCGATGTTGACTGACGAGGAGAGGAGGTGACCCAAGGAGGTGAGGCGGTGTTAGCCAGGTAGAGCGGGCGGCATGCAGCTTGTAGAGTTCCCCAATACCTTACCAAAGCAGCTGGAGCGGCCTCTGAAGCTGTGACGGGGCTCGGTGGCCGTTGGCGAGCGGGAAGAACTTAAGCGGCGCGCGACGAAGAGTTGGCTCATTGGCCCGCGCTCGAGCGTGTCGGTGGGCGAGTGTGCGTGTGCAGGCCAGCTGAGCGTGTTCATATAGCCCACGAGCGAGTTGTTGCCCTGTGGAAGCCAATGCATCGCAGAGCTCCGCACGCGACGAGACGCCGTTGCGGGTGAGAACGAGGGTGCTCATTCTCCCGCACCGCGCTCACGCTCGGCAGACTCGCTCACACAGCCAGCTGGTTCATCAGAACCTCAGCTACACGCCAGACTTGCTCGCAGACCGACCTGCCAACTACAGCCAGCGCGAGCGAGGTCAGTCCCATCTCACCTGTGCACACCCCGTCATCTGCACTCGCTCGACCTCCGTGGGGCGCGCGGGACACTCGCTGGGTGTTTGGAGGGTGCGCCCAGCTCGCCAAGCTGCCGAGTGAGGCGGACGAGGCGCTGTGTAGGCTGGAGACGGGGTTCTCGGGGGGCGATGATGATCACTGGAGGGACAACCTGCTGGTGGCTCTCGACGGCCTCGCAGGACTCGCTCGAGGCACGATACGGCTTTCCAAGGCATGGGTGCAGCCTGACGCGCGGCCTAGCGATTCAGAGGGGACGAGTCACCTCGCATGCCGGACAAGGTCTCCATTTCTCCCGGTAGGACGCGACCGCTGACATTCCTCTCCTCCTCTCGCCTTGCCCTACCCGACTCGTCTGCCTATCGCATTCCTATCGTTACCTGTTACCGCATGCCTGTCCGTCAACTCGCTTCGACGCGTTTCTGCTCGCCTGACCCGCCGACCGCCCCGCCTGTCCTCGCATTCTTCCTTCGACCCATCGTCCCCTCTTTCGCGGTCTCAACATCCGCGGCAAGCAGAGGAGCTGTTTGCTCGACGCCGACGCAGGCCCGATCCGACGCGACAGGGTTGTTGCGAGCAGCCTCCTGAGCCGAACCTCCTGTCCTTGTCGCCTCCTGTGGCAGACGACCTCCTCGGCGCAAGGTTCGAGCGCAGATCGAAGGGTGCTTGGTCACGATGGTATGTGCATCTCGCACGCCTCTCGGTCGGAGCGTCGGTTGACTGACTTTCCTCTCGCTCAGGGTTCGACCGTCGCCCCGACGCTGCCATCAGCGGCGCGCCTCTCCGAGTTCACCGCATTCTTCGACGCTCTGTCGTACATCTCGAGCGAGGACACGGAACCTGAAGCCGCGACCAGCTCCCGCTTCTCGCCTCCGCCTCAAACCCCTCTCCCTCCCGACTCGCCCATGTTCAAGTCGGACACCTTCTTCCCACGCGCTCGATGCGACTCCCTTCACCAAGGCTCGACACGAGCCGGTCCGTCTACACAACACCGCAGCCTCAGTCCTCCGCCGCCTCTCCCCTCGGGTCCTTCGACGCCCCACTCCGCCGCACCAACTGACTACTTCGGTTCTTCCCTCAACTCGTCTACCTCTTCCTCGGCCGCGTCCTCCCTCCACCCCATGTCCGCAACAACCGACTCGTCCATCGCGGCACCGATCAAGTCCGTCTCGGTTCCTCACCACTCGAGGCAGGGAAAGCTCTGCTTGTTCGCCTGCCGCGTCGTGCCTGACCTTGGAGCGGCCGCAAACGTGCCGAGGGGACATGCGAGGAGGGGTAGTTTGGGAAAGATGAGGATGGCTGGACAGGACGAGCCGCATACGGTTTGGAGGACCTGGCAGGAGTTTATCGAGTTTGGCGCGAGGTGTGTAACGTCCTTCTCCCCTGAGAAAGAGACGCGAAGCTGACGAACGACCTCGCAGCTTGACCGCCGCCTTCCCGGACGACCGCCCCAACCCCGCCTCTCCGACGACTCTCGCTCCTGCCGTCCCCCGCCTGTCGAAGAAGGTCTCGCTCTTCGTTACCCGTTCGACGCACGCACAACGACAGAACGAGCTCGACGCCTTTTGCCAGCGCCTCTTCGACTTGCCAGACGACGTCAAGCAGTCGTCCCTCATCCGCGAATTCTTCCGCTTCCGCCCCGACGACCGTCCCGGCCTTCCAACAAGTGCGACAGATAACGCCGCGTCGTCGCGCAGCGCGCTCAATGCGACCGCCAACATTGAATCGGCCTTCGACGCCCCGCCTGTCCCTGCATGGCTCGCCGCGGGAGACCCGGCCAACGACCTTGCCTTCAACGACGAGATAATCAAGGCGGTCAATCCTCGCACGCTCCGTCCCAAACTGGCGATCAAGATCTCGAGCCCGAACTTGCGAGGACACGTTCGTGGGTTCGGCCGGGACGACGAGTCGAGCTTCCTGTCCCCCATTAGCGGTGTCAGTGGCAAGTCTGGCGCGGGCCTCTTGCGACACTTTGAGCAGCAAGACGCACTCTCGAGGGCCGACAGCTCGTTCTCGATGGCGACCATGTCGAGCGCGCGTACCATTACGCCGTCGCCTGTTGCGCCTGTGCCGACCGTCGCCGGAGGAAGCATGGCGAAGACAATTCGGAAGAAGGCTTCGGGCGGACTGCGACACATCCGCTCGCTTGGCGACTTGCGATCGAGCAGCAAGAGGGCGACTGCGACCGACGAGCCCGTCCCTGCTCTTCCGATATTCCCGCCGCTCCCACCGCACGCATCTGCACCATCCCCTCCTATGCCGATTTCGATGGAGCGAGCTGCGACCCAGCCGCTTCCTGGATCGCGCTTCCAGGCGCCCATCTCGTCCAGCTCGTCCCGCCGTCCTTCAGCCGGCCTTCCCTCCCCTTTGGCTCGTGGTCCCTACGTCACCCAGACCGCGCCAGCGAGGGAGAACATGCGCAACGCTCGCGGGTCCAAGTCATCCATCTCGTCGTTCGAGGACCTCTGGGGTACGGCATTCCCGTCAACGTTCCGCCAGACACCGTCGGGCCGCGTTGAGTGCGTCAGGACGGACGAGTTTGGCCGGCCTGTCAATGTCACTAAGAGGCTGTCAGGCGTCGGCGCGCCTACGCGGACAAACTCGTTCGGACAGGCTTCGACTGTCCGACCACCGATGTACCGACACGGCCGGCATACCTCGACGACCTCGATCTCGAGCGTCGAATCGGCTCGCTCGGGCAGCTCGTCGCCTTCGATGTCGATGAGAATGTCGAGGTCGAGGAGCAGCGGAGGTAGCGAAATGTGCCCGACGCCGCCGACGCCCACGATGGAGTGGTCTGCCTCGAAGGGATCGAACGAGGGCGGCCAATCGAAGGACAAGGTGATCGCCGGCAAGTACTACGTGGAGAATGGGGTCTTGCTCGAGAACAACATGGTCCCGCCGCCTCCCTTCTTCGTGCGTGCCCAGTCTTCGCCGCTCGTCTCTTCCGCCAGCTGACCTTCGCAACCTGCGCTCGCAGCCTGTTCCGCCGCCGATGCAATACGCCTACTCGCAGGACGGCCTTCCGCACACGCCCCGCTCGTCCGGCTCGTCGACCCACCGCACCGCACTGCAGAATCACGCTCGCAAGTCCTCCGGCGAGCCCATCCCGCCAACTCCTCGTTCGCGCACGGGCTCGATGACCTCTTGCCGCCGCGTCCCCATCCTGAGCCAGTCGTCGCTCGACCCAATCTTGTCGAGCCCGGCGGGTTCATCGAATGCCTCGTCACCGTGCACCGTCGGCGGTATGAGCGGCGGCTGCTGGACATTCAAACTCCTCCACCCCCAGGAGAACGTCCTCCTCCGCGTCTCGCGCTCTGCGCTCGTCGGCGAGAAACTCGATCTCGAACAGCTCCGACAAGATGTCGTTGCCAAGTTCAAGGCGAGCGGCGTCGCCCTTCCTGGTGGCCACGGCGAGGCTGCGGGCGAATGGGGACTTGCCTGGACACCCCGACCGTCTTCCGGCGCAGGAACAATGGGCACGAAGCTCGTCATCTCGCAAGACGACCTCGATGCCTGCTTGCAGGAGCACCAGGACGCCGTCGCCGCCGGTGGACTCGCCGGCAAGATCGTCCTTAAGGTCATTTGCTGAGCGCCCCCTTGTTCTATCTCTTCCGGGCCATTCCGTCTTCTCGTGTGTATCACACATACTAACGCGCTTGTTGTCGTTTCCTCACGTCTCACGCCTTCTTCCCACGATCTTCACGTTTCACGACGGACTTTTGCGGTCCACACCTCGCTCTGTAGCTTGCACGCATAGCATACAACAACCGCTGTAGTACAGTTAATCAAGACGAGCCTCACTTCCTCGTCAGGCTATCGACTTCCTCGTTTTATGTGCTTCGGTACCGCTTCGCGCCGCCCGTCTGCCACACCGCTGCTGCTCTTTCGCCACACTCGCATGGCCAGCGCACAAATGTCGTCCACTCCAAAGTCATCCACCTTGAGCGCGATCGACTTGCCGAAGTCGGAAGCAACCCGCCACCCGCTTGCCCGCTGGAGATGGTCTCCTTGGGCTCCACCGCGTCGACAGCGCCTAGACTGATCGCTCGACGAGGCGCCGCGCTTCACTACCGCCTGCCGACGGGCATTGTTCTAAACGCTTGCTCTCGACAAAGCGGTCGCTCGCTGGTCTGATTGGGACCCGCTGAACGTGCTGTCTGCCCGTAGAGGAGGCTGTTAGGCTTCCGACCTCGCCACGCTCATTCACCGGCACTGCAGCAACCCCATACCTACCTCCTCGACAGACTCCCCTCGGGACACCTTTCTCTCCCTCGGTCGGGCAGCCCATCTCAGCTTGAGGGGCTCGTGCCCTCATCTGCTTCGCGCAGCCTGGGCCGCCCCGCCTCTCAGCCCACACCGTCGCTCATACATCCAACCTCTCACTACCTCAAAACACGATGGCCAGGGATCGCCTTGCGGCAATCAGGGTGCGTTCAGACAGCAGGTCCAGCTCTACATGAATGCTGACAACGCTTGCGCAGGCCCAGCAAGCCCAGCGATACGCTCAGCCTCCTTCAGCACCGGAACAGTCAAGTCGCGGCGGCCATGCCCGCGCTTTCAGCGACCCGTACTACGCTTCCGAACCGCAAGACTTTAATCCGCTGGCAGCAGAGCAGGAGCAACCGCAGCGGGACAAGCCGAGAGGACTCGCAGGCTGGAACGCGGATTTCTCGCTGACAGGCAACAATTCCGACGGAGGCGGAAAGGTTGTCTACGGGACTCGCTCATCGCATTCGCGCTCCAGCTCTGCTGGTCGCGATGCAGCTCGACGGCAGTACGACTCACGGGATGAGAACGCCCCGCCCGTTCCCTCCTACGATGCCGGCCCGCCCATCGACTTTGCCAGTGCACCTGTCTCTCCTGACGTCACTCAATACGTCAGTACTCTGCCAGACGTTGCTCCGCCTCGCGACTTCGACCCGAACGACAGCCGGTCCCATTACGCAACGAACTATTCGCCCAGCTACATGACACCTCCTCAGCAGAGCCGCCACGAGACGCAGTACATCCCGACCAATCCTCGGATGACCCGTCAACGGAGCATCTCTGGTGGTCCGCCGCCTCGCGAACGCAAGACGAGCCTCATCCCGATCGCGCCTGTTCCGCCTCGCCAACAGCAGGACGGCGGTCTAGGCGTTTCGTACGGCGGGCAGTACCGACCTGAGAAGGCAAGCACAGTCGACCTCGTCGAGCGGGATGACAGCTTTGACCGGCGAGGCAGTTCGGTCAAGAGGAGCGAAGGAACGGTGTCCAAGGGCGAGGTGCCGTTTGAGGAGATGGGCGAGTTCTTTCAGGCGGTGCGGTCCCTCATAGCCACGATGAATACGTCCTGTGGGAGCTTACGACCTGTCGCTTGCAGGTCTCGGACCTCCAGCAAGCCGTTCGAGAAGCAAACGGCTCGATTCAGGCGATTGGCAACTTGCACTCGCGCATCCTCGCCATGCCGTCGTCCGAAGATGCCATGGCCATCGAGCTCAAGTCGCGACTCGACGCCAAGACCGCTACGACCCGCGCGCTCTTCACTTCGATCAAGAACCAACTGCAAGTCCTCCAGCAGGGCAACGCCAACCTCCGAGCGATGATCCCGCTCGGCCAATCGCTGTACGATCTGTCGCTTCAAGACATCGAAGTGCGCGATCAGCAGGTCGGCGCCTTGAAGGAGCGTTTTAAAGACGCGATCCAGCGCTACACGGAGGAGGAGAAGCAGAATCGGGCGAATCAGCGGGCCAGGCTGGAGCGGCAGGTCAAGGTCGTCAATCCGAACCTCGACCCCGCTGAGCTGCAGGAGATTGTCAAGAAGGCGGAGGAGGGCGACGGCGCCATGTTCGCCCACGCCGTGTGTTCGCGGCCTTCTTTTCCGCCCGTCCCTATAACCTGATTCCATTTGCACTTTCGCAGTTTCAGACGAACAGCTACCGTTCGCAAGCTGCGCGAGGAGCGCTACGGGAGGTGCAGAACCGGGCCGCGGCGTTGGCTCGAATCGAGCAAACGCTCATCGAACTGGCGCAGCTGTTCCAGGATGTGCGTACTACCTTCTTTCCGGCTGTCATCAGACCTGGTGACACTTCCGTGCAGATGGCGGTTATGGTCGAGGCGCAAGACGTTGCTATCGTCAAGATAGAGCAGAACGCCATCTCGACCGAGATGGACACGGAAAAGGGCCTCGAGAATGTACAGAAGGCGGTCGTACATGCCCGAAACTACCGCAAGTACCGCTGGTGGTGCTTCGGGTTCATCGTGGTCATCATCGTGCGTCGACTCTCTCCTCCTGCTCTTCCTTTGGCTTCTCGCCGGCTTCCAATCAAGTTCTGCGACCTACGTTCCGATCGGTCTTGCAGATAATCGTGCTCATCGTTCTATGCGTCGAGCTCATCCCCCCAGCCATACGAGCCGCACAGAACGACCGCAACGCTCGCCAGTCTCGCAGCAGCGCGTCAGCCGCCCAAGCGGCCCGCACCTCTCCCGCCGGCCAGTCACTCGTCGCCTCTTCCGCCATTCCGACAACCACATCGACGACAGCCGCGCCAGTCTCGACCGGTGCAGCGTCCGGTTCGTCGAGTCCCTCGCAGTCTGCATCGCAGTCCTCGTCAGGTTCAGTCTTCGCGTCGGGTACAGCGTCGTCCGTCTCCGTCACAGCATCGTCGACGTCGACTTCTTGAGACTAGAATGAAGGGCCCGGTCAGATCATCGCGAGGCAGACCTTCTCACCTCCCCTGGTCTCTCCCTCTCCTTCGTCTCTCCCGCCAGCTTTTCCGTATCTCGCACGATACATTCAGCACTCCATTAGCCTCCGCGTCTGGTAGCGTCGTTCGAACCCAGTGCGCAGCTGTGAGTGAGTTGCGAATGCTCTCTCGCTTCTCCTCTCGCCTCTCCCTCTTCCCGTCGTGCTCCGTTCGTTCTTCATGTGTGTAATGCACTTCAGACGGAAAAGCTGTTTTCCTGTCCACCCGAACCCGACGGCTCGGCTGGCGGTGCGGTCGGCCTCCACCTCTTCATCTCTCCCTCGCACCTCTCTCGCTGCGCTCTGCTTGATAGACTCGCTTTACAGCTCTGTGTAACTCTCGCAACAGTCACACGCATCTATAGTGCGTCCACTAGGCTCCTCGCCTTGCTCCTCGCGCTTCTCCCCACGCGTCATCATTCGAGTTGACCTCCCGCTCGTCCTGGCCTCAGCAGACTACAAAGATGTGGGCCGGCTCAGACCCTGGACCCTGCGCAAAGACTAAACATTGTTCCCCCAATAGGTCGCACCCTTCCGATGGCCTTCCTCGCCCGACTCCCCAGCTCCCCGAGAGCATGCTCGCGTGCGTTCGCGCCCGCCATGATGTCTCGCAGTACTCGCGAACTGACAGAGACGACCCGCAGGATGCTCTCGATGAAGGGCAAGGTCTCGATCGTCACCGGCGGATCCGGCGGAATCGGGTTCGCGGCGGCTGAGGGTCTCGCAGAGATGGGCGGAGATATCGCACTCGCGTACCGGTCGGCCGAGGGAATGGACAAGCGCGCAGAGGACCTCGCGCAGAAATTTGGTGTCAGGGTCAAGGCGTACAAGTGCGACGTCGCCAACTACGACGAGGTTACCAAGCTTGTCAACGATGTCAAGAATGACTTTGGCCACGTCGACGTCTTCATTGCCAATGTGCGTACTCGCGGTAGCTCTTTTAGAAGCGTTGCTGACTTTCGGATCACTCGACAGGCCGGAATGGTGCGACGAAGCCAATTCACCCCTCTTCTCGACCTCTTCCTGATCTCTCTTCCTGCAACAGGGCGGATCTGGCCGCATTAAGGACCTCTCGCTCGAGCAGTGGCGCAAGATTCAGGCGGTCAACTACGACTCGGTCTTCTACGCCATGAAGGCGGTCGGCCCCATCTTTGAGGCGCAGGGCTCTGGCAGCTTCATTGCGACTACCTCGATTTCGGCACACATTGTCAATGTCCCTCTCGACCAGGTGAGCATTCTCATGTTGATACCAGGCGGACGAGAAGCTGATGCCGAGACTTTGCAGTCCGCCTATAACGCCTCGAAGGCCGCCGTCGTCCACCTCTGCAAGTCGGTCGCCCGCGACTGGCGCCTCTTCGCTCGCGTCAACACCATCTCGCCTGGGTGAGTGGACGTATGCCTCGAGGGAGCGAAATCGATCGCTGATAACGTCAACTCGCAGCTTCTTCGACACTGCCATGGGCGCCGCTCCCGAAGTTGCCGACACGGGTAAGCTCTCAGGCATTCCACTACTTCAGACAGCGTGTACAGATTGCTTGGATGTGCAGCTGAATCGCTTACATCGCCTCCTTACGCAGTCTACCGCTACTCCGTCCTTGGTCGCCAGGGCGACCCAAAGGAGCTTAAGGGCGCCTTCTTGCTTCTCGCTTCAAATGCTGGGAGCTACATTACTGGGTCAGACTACCTCGTTGACGGTGCGCACCGGCCTCGCCTCTCCAGACGCGTAATCCCGGCTGACCCCTCCTCGTGCAGGCGGTTACACACTCTCGTAAGCTTATCAGGGCTGAAGATACCCCTTCTCTCTCAATCTCGCAACCAAAAGTCGTTCAAGGTATCACAAGAGTGCAGGCTGCAGTGAGAAACGAAAAGCTACTCAGTCCCGCCTCGTCGACCGACGGCGGGCACGGTCCCCGTCAGCCTCCTCCTCGGCCTTGCGTTTCCTGTGAGGCGACACGTTAGAACCCGTTGAAGAAGAGGCGGTACGTTACGCACCTGGACTCGTCTTGAGCGGGAAGGTCGTCCTCGTCGTCGCTCCAATGCGTCCTCCGCTTCCTGCTGCCTTCGGGCGAATATGTCGTGCCTCGCGACTTGTAGTCGTCGTCGTCGTCGTCGTCGCCGCGACGACTGCGGCGCGAGCCCCGTCCCTCCTCCTCGCGGTCCTTCGCGCCGCGGATCCGCAAGCCAGGCGATGCAGAGCGGTCCTGGTCAGCCTTGTCGGGGAAGAAATCCGACATGCCGCGCTTCTTGTCCCTACCCTCGTCGTCATCGCGGCGCGACGAGCTTCGGCGGTCATCATCATCATCCCGCCTCGACGAGCGCCTGCTGCTCGTGCGAGTCCCGTCTCGCTCCCTCTCACGCTCCCTCTCCCGCTCACGCTCGAACGCCCTGTCACGCGACCGCTCACGACTCCTCGCCGACCGCTCACGGCTCCTCTCCCGCTCGAAGCGGCTCTCCCGGCGCGACCCGCGCTCGTACTCCGGCGAGTCCCGCCTCGAGCGAGTCCTGCCCGGCGAGCGGTCGTAGTCGTCGCCACCGCCGCCGTAGTCGAGACCCTCCGGCGGGCTACCAGCGTCGCCGAAGCGGTCTTTGTCGCGATACGAGCGAGCGCCGCCGCGACTTCCGCTTGCACCGGCGTTGCGAGGTCCGGTGGGGACCGCGGTTGAAAGCGCGCGAGGACCGGTAGGGACCGCTGCAGCAGGACCAGTCGGGACGGCGACAGCAGCGCCTCGTCCACGACCCATCGCGGCGGGTCCGGCGGGAAGACCGCCTCGCGAGCCCATCGGTCCCATCGGTACCCCACGACCGCGCGCAGCGCCGACGCCGACACCTCGACCTCGCGCCGCGAGAGGCGCTATGGAACCGCAGGCGGAATTCATCGCATCCTGCGGGGGAACTCAGGTCAGTCAAGACAGGCGGCGGTCGTGACACGTGACAAGCGAGATCCGAACGCACAGCTCCGAGTCCGGCGATGTCGCCAGACTGGATGTCCTCCTGCGTGTCGAGAGCAGAAGGTGTAGCAGACTCATCTCCGGGTCGCAGAGGCGTGCCAGGCTCCTCTGCCGGTAGACAAGGGTCAGCTGCGCCTGGTTCTCGAAATACGAGATGCACGCACGCTTGATCTCGTCCTTTGCTAATCCAGCTCCTTCGTGCTCGCCTCCTATACCGTTCATTGCGGCAGGTCCAGCCGGAGCGTGAGGCGGCATCGGCGCCGTCCCGTTCATGCCAAGCATGCCCATTCCTCCCATCACCGCCGCACCGCCAGGCGGCATGCCTCCCATCGCCGCCATCTGCTGCGCCATTGCCGGATTCATCCCGCCCATGGGACCCATCGGACCGCCCATCCCTGCCGCAGCCATCATGGTCATCTGCGCCATCTGAGCCATCTGGGCGGGAGGAGGCATTGTGCCCGGCTGGAAGCCCATTATGGTCGCCATCAGGAGCGTCTTGTTCTCTGGCGAAAGCTCGGCCCACGCCTGAGCGATGTTGCCGGAAGCAAAGCCCTGCGTGAACGCGAAAGTCAGCGGGAAGTCGAGGTTCGGATGGAGAGTCTGGCAACGTACAATGAAGGGATTCGCGCTTGAGCTCTCGCTCCCCCGCAGCTCGCGCTGCTTGCGAACATAGTTCTTCCACGTCGCCTCGTTCATGCCGTAGTTGAAGTAGTCCGCCATGTTCGCTCCTGGCTTCCGCCACGGCTTGTCTTCAAGAGCGTCTATGTCGACGTCGAAGATGTCGTTGCCATTGACGTCTTTGTGCACGACGGTGACATCGAAAGTTGGCGCCGCGCTCGGCGTCAGCTCGAGAGGCTTGAGCGATCCGCGCGGGACGAGTTCTGCAACAGGCGCCTTGAGCGGCGCGCCGTCCGCTTCCGTCGGAACGTCAGGCTGAGGAGTACCGTCAACGGCACCGGCAGCGAGGATCGCGGTCGAGGTCTGGTCGGTCGCAGTCGCATCAGGCTGAGGGAGGGAAGGCGGGCCGACGGAGGTCGACGATGTCGCCTTGGCAACGCCGGGCCGGTCGAGCGGGGCGTACTCGGTGGTCGCAGATGGAGCAGGGGCAATGGTAGCTGTGAAGCGTCAGAACTGGGTCAGCGGAGAGAGGCTTGTGGAGCACGGAGGAAAGACGCACGCTTCTGAGGGGATGCAGCGACGGGAGCCGCAGAACGGCGTGGCCTGTAATACGACAGCTGTGAGTCGCGATGTAGCAGAGAAATCCGTCAGAACGCACGCAGGAGTCGGAGCAACACCTTCGCCGTCGAGGATGATTTCGAGGTCCTGAGGGAGCAGTCGACAGGTCAGCGAACGCATCACCAGCCAGCTCTCGGACGATGAGCCGTACATCATCGCTCTCCTCGTCCTCTTCGTCGCCCTCCTCCTCGCCAAGTTCTCCACCATCTTGCACTAGAGATGCTGTGGGGACGCTCGTGCTGCTGAGCGGGTTCGGGGTCAGCTCAGCCCGCGCTCAGTCGTCCCAACAGTACTCACGCCTGTCCACCGTCCTGAGCACCTGCAGATGCGCACAGAGCATGTGGTGAGCGAGACTTGCGTCGAGCGATGGAAACGCGAGACGCACCGGGAGGAGTTGCGTCGGGCGCGCCTTCGCCGTAGAGGAAAGCTTCGTCGTCGTCGATGTCCATTCTCCAGCTAACGAGCAGCACGGCGCAGTCTGAGCGGAGTGAGCGGTGTCGACCTCGCCAACCTTGTCGAGGACGAGGTCAAACGGTCATTCCATTCCCACTCTCGCTGGCTCGCGCCAAACTCGCTCACTGGAGCCCATTGCGACGATGCAGGCACCAGCTTTCACCGAAGACGACTCGCCGTCCTTCCGCCGATCGTTCGAGCGCTGGAGGGCGACCCTCTCTTCCTTCTCGCCGACTTCATCGCTCCGCTGCGACGCACGAACTGCGTGGGCAGAGGAGAGTACGCCGTCCGGAACAGTGGGCGAGGGCAAGACGCAGGCGGAACTGGACCGGGAGGCGAATGACTGCAAGCGGTGTCAGAAATGGAGAGACGAACTCACTCGAGACAGTGCGTCGCCGCGTCCTTGCTGCTCGCGCTCCGGTAGACGTGTTTGACCGCTCCGAGCGCTGCCCTTTCCTGAGCGGCGAGGGCTGACGGCGAGGCTGACTTGCAGGTCCCATCGTCCGCTTCCTCCTCACCCACCTTTCGCTCCTCCCTCCGCCACCGGACGCCCCTCCTGTTCAACTCGAAGGTTCGCAAACTCCCCATCTCCCTCTTCCCATCACCTGCGCACCATGCCCACCCACCATGGCCGGAGGATACGCCTCTGGACTTGGCGTCCTCCTCTGCCAGAACCGCTTCATGAGTCGAAAACATATGGAGGACGCCCTGTCGCACGAGCTCATTCACGCGTGGGATGAGCGACGGTTCAAGCCAAAGGGTCGATGGGGCGAGGACTTGCGGGCACATGCTTGTACCGAGGTGCGTTTCCTTTCCTTCCGTTGCCCGTCCGCTTCTTCATCCTCTGGCTGACGACACCCTTGCTGGCGCAGATCCGCGCAGAAAACCTCAGCGGCGACTGTCGCTTCGGGCGCGAGTTCACCCGGCGGAATTGGGCGTTCACGAAGCAGCATCAGGCGTGCGTCCGGCGGCGAGCGATCCTTTCAGTGACCGCCAACCCGAACTGTAAGAGTGCGGAAGAGGCAGAGCGCGTCGTCAACGAAGTGTTCGACAGCTGCTTCCCCGATACGCGGCCGTTTGACGAGGTGCGCTCTCGCCCCTTGTCTTCCTGCGCATGCTGGCCACGCTGACGCCTTACACCAACCCGCAGATCTACTAAGATTTTATTGTTGTCTACTGTAATTTACTGCAATCACCACTCCCGACGGAGCCCTCTGCACCTCTGTTCCGAGACTCGAAGCAAGCTGTCTGCGGCCTCTGCCTCCTTCGCCGGCGTCCGAGTTTATGTAAATCTAGTCCATTAGTCTGTCGCAAGGGCTTGTCGTCGTCAGTACCACCGCAGAAGGTGGTCGAACGAGTTCGAACACTTCGTCGCTGTCCCCCCTCCCCTCTTGAAGTTGTCCCTTCTCCCGCTACGACTCGTAACGGCTTGTCGACTGTCTCTAAGCTTCTTGAAATGGCTCCCACACACCCCGAACTCCTCTGGGCGCAGCGGTCGTGAGTCTCACCCGTTGCCTACCCCCCATCGCACCGGCCGCTGACCTCGCTCCCCTCGCCGCCGCAACAGCTCGGAGACTGACCCCGAGCGCAACATCATCTACCTGACAATCAACGCGCCCGAACTCGACCCGAGCTACACCTTCTCGGTCGACGGCAACAAGCTCAAGTTCGAGGGCAGGTCCCGCGAGGTTGCGTCAAAGGGTACCGCCACGACTCTCGACGCCAAGGACTACGCGCTCGACCTCGAGCTGTTTGATGAGGTCGAGGAGGCGAGGCGCGGCTTGACGGGCAAGGGCGTCCAGGTCGTCCTCAAGAAGAAGAAGGCGCAGGAGGAGTATTGGCCCCGTCTTCTGAAGGAGAAGGGCAAGAACTCGCGCATCCAAACCGACTGGTCCAAGTGGGTCGATGAGGACGAGCAGGACGAGGCTGCCGCGGCCGACGTGAGTTGCAGACGCTTCCTCTCGGCTCGACTTCTTCCTTGCTGACACGGTTCCTTCGCTCGTCAGGACGACTTTGGCATGGGTGGTGGCATGCCCGACATGGGCGGCATGGGAGGCATGCCCGGTATGGGCGGAATGGGCGGAATGGGCGGTGGAGCGGGCGGCATGGACTTTGCGAGTATGATGGGCGGCGGCGCAGGAGGCGCTGGCGGGATGGTGAGCACTTCTGACGTTTTCAGCAAGACGACTTTCGCTGACGGCGGTGATTTGCAGGACTTCGCGAAGATGATGGAGCAAATGAAGGCGGCAGGTGTTGGCGGCGGCGAAGAGGGCCTCGGTGGCGAAGAGGGCGGCGAGGACTCGTCCGACGACGAGGGAGTGAGTGCCCGTGCGCTGCACGCCCAAGACGAGCGCTGACGCAGACTTCCTTGCAGCCCCCTCCTCTCGAGGAGGCCTGAGTCGGTCTCTCGACAACGCTCGTTCTCTCGCATTCACTCACCGTAGCAAAGTAGGCTCAGCAGTTCTTGCAGCACGAAAGAAAAGCAGTGACCGTACCCGGCTCTGCGTTCGCTCTCACGAGAGGCCTTTTCGGCGGGAAAGGGAAATCTACAACAGAACAGCTCACGGATACCGACTGCAACTTCGTTTCCCCTTTGCCCGCTCAGGCGAGAGCCGACTTGACCCGCTCGAGCTTGAGCTCGAGTTCGCGAATAACGGCATCCTTTTCCGCCAAGTCCGCCCTCAGCTGCTCGTTCTCCTCTCGAAGTGCCGCAACTTGGCCGTCGTCCTTCGAGCCTCCAGTCGACGACGCCGAAGTGCCGTTCGTAGTGGGAGCGGCGGCTGGCGGGGGAGTCGTAGCGCGAGGAGCGGCAGCGACGGGTGCAGGTGCAAGTGCAGGCGCAGGAGGAGAAGCGGCACGCGGAGGAGTCGCGGCCTTGGGTGCGGGTGTCGACTTCTCAACGGGAGCAGGGGCAGGAGTGGCGGCAGGAGCAGCAGTCGGCTTGTACGGCTTGACCGGCTCAGACGACGAGCTCGTCTTGCGCGTCTCCATGTCGACCATGATCGGGTTGGACGACTTGCCGCCGAACCAGTCGGACGCGGACAGGGCGGGCTGGTCGGATGGAGCAGGAGGGAAGAGGTCGGCCTGGAACGCTTCGGACTGTGAGCGTCGACAGCCAGGTCAGTTCGCGCGAGCAAATCGTGTAAGCTGGGGACTACGCACCTTGCGCGGCACAATGAATGAGACCGGCTCGATGGTCGTGCCGACAGCCTTGTACGCGCGGGCGATCTCGTTCTCCTCGACGTTAACGGCGTGCGCAGGCGCAAAGCACATGCCACGCTGCGGCTGCGAGCTTCCGTAGTCGGAGCTATGAGTAGAGAAGCATCAGCACAGGCTGAGGGAAGGAAGAGCTGGCGGACGCACAGGTAGAAGAGCTCGTCGTTGTCATACTCGTACATGCGGACGTTGCCGTCTCTGCGCGTCCTGAAGGGTTAGTTCTTGCCTCATTGTGCGAACGAGAGCTCGTGCGAATGATCTGAGACGCACCCCTTGCCAGCGAGGAAGAGGACGCTGCACGAAGTCACGCGTCAGCGGCTGAAATCGTAGGCGAGAGCAACGGGCAGGCTCACTTGGTGCCGGCACTAAAGAAAGGCATGAGCATGCCCGAGCTCTGGTCGATGTTCATCTGCTTGATGGGGCCCTTGTTGAGCTCCCTCGCGTCCCAGAGGAAGAGCTGTCGGTCGCTCGTCCGCGAGAAGCCGGTCGTGACGATCCTGTCCTGGTCGCCGAGGTGGAGGACCCTCGAGCCCTTGACGCCAGAGTGCGAGTCAACAACCGTGACGGCGGCCGAGCCAGCCCGCGGGTCAAAGACACGGAGCTTTTTGTCCTTGCAGGCAGTGGCGTAGGTCGAGCCTGTCCAGTCCCAATCGATCGACTGGACCATGTCAGCGTGCGTCTCGCTCTGGTACTTTGACTTCTGCGCCTCGAGATCCCAGATTTTGACGTCGGTACTGGCGGTAGCGAGAACACCCTGCGCGACCGGATTGAACTTGACGTGGCCGGCCTTGCGGCCATGGGCGTTCTCGCGCCAGAGAGGCTCCATGTCGGGCAAGTCCTTGCGGTCGCGGTTCCATGCATCGCGGATGATCTGGTCGTCGACGCGCGTGAGGGCAAGCTTGCCATCCTCGCCGACTGAGGCGACGAGCTCGTTGTCGAAGGGAGAGAAAGCGGTGTCGAGAACGGGCGCGGTGTGTGCACGAACGAGAGGGAAGATGTCGGGGAGCTTGCCGGTGATGTCGAGCGGTGTGACGACGTAGGCTCCGCCGCCCGAAGCCTGCCAGTTGACCGCGAGATACTTGTCGGACGCCGAGACGAGGTTGGTGTCGAAAGCGCTGGCGCCTGGAGAGCTTTTTCAGTCAGTACAGATGCTTCCTCGAAGGATCTCGCTACGCACTGATCTTGATGTTGTCGTAGCGGTTCTCCGGTTTGGCAGGTGAGCCGTAGGTATGCCTGAAGAGGCTGGAGCGGACGAATCGGCTCATTTTTTCGCGTGTCTACTCCTGTAGCGGCAAGCTGGCAGAAAGGTGTGTCAGTGTACTCTCCAGCAGGCCGCGAAGGCGTGACCTGGCGGGGCGTCAGAAGTCTTCCAGGCCCTTCATCTTGCAAGCGCTGGTCTCTTTCGCCATCGAAACGCTCAGGACAGCATGCCAACCCATCCTCGCCCGTCTGTCGTCCTGTTCCACCCTCATCACCTCCCGTTCCTGCATCGGACCCTCCTCGGCCGGCCATCAAGACCCGCGAAAGCGATCGCCGGAAGAGGAGGGGATACGCACAGGTTGACAAGAAAGGGACAGCGAGCGTAGACCAGGACAAGACCAGTACGAGGGGCGAGGCGAGGTCGTGCGGTTCGAGGACAGCGAGGCGGGGAGGACGAGGGGTGACAGCACGGAACGAGGCGATCCGAGGTCAGTGTACACTGTGCAAGCAGATCTCAATCCGACAAATATATCGCGCGAGTCTCGAACAGCCTGCTAGTCTGGCACAGCGTGATAGCAAAGAGCAAGAGCGCAGAGGGGCGGGGCCGAGCGAGTGAAGTCGGGTGACGGCGACCAAGGCGAGGCAGAAGCGTGGTATGCGAGTTGTAGCGGCTTTACAATGCAGGGTACACCACGGCCGGTAACAGCGGGTTCTCAAGCGGGTCCTCCTCCTCGTCCCTCAACACCTCAGAGCGCACCACTCGTCTGACGCGCCTTCTCCCTCTCGAGCCGCTCATACAGCATCTTGACGGCCATCGAGATGCCGCTGGGGTCGCCGGTGATAGTCACCAACCGCTCATTGGGCGACGAGCCCGGTGCAGGCTCGTCCGCGTTGTTGACCTTGATCTGGCACCCAGACGCCGCGCGAACCTCTCCGATCCTCGCTCCTCCCTTGCCGATGATCGAGCCGACAAGCTCGTTCGGGATGTACAGCTGCTGCACTTGGGTGTTCCCGCCGGACGCGCCGCGAGGAGGGGGAGGGCCGGCACTGGAGTACCGCTCGGAAGGGGGAGGAGGGCGCCCGTAGTCGCTGCCGGGACGGTACGTCTGGTTCGACGTCGCGACGGGGTGCTCGAGGAGGACGGTGCCGACGTAGTAGACGGCGATATGGATCGCATCGGCGACGCCCGAAACGGACAGAACACGCTGTACATGACCAGCGAGAGCGCAAAGTCAGCGGTAGCGTGGCGAATCAAGGCTGACGAGCACGCACCTCGGTACTTCCAGGCAACATGGCCTCGCTCGCCTGCAAGCGCGCGCCGGACGCCTCCTGGATCTCCTTGATCTTGCTACCGGCCTTGCCAATGACCGAGCCCATGCGAGAATTGGGGATGATGAAGCTGCAGGGCGCCGGGTGTCAGGAAGGCGACAACTGCTGGAAAGGAGGTGACGAACCGGATAGTGACAGCGCGAGAGCCGGGGACAGAGGGGACGTCGAAGGGCTCGTCGTTGATGCGGCGGACAATGAGACCGAAGGCCTGCCACAGTCAGACCGGTCAGCTATGTGGGGATAGAGCGTGAGACAGTTGAACTCGCCTTGGAGACGGCGTCGAGAGCGCCCGTCACCGACATGATGCGCTCGGGGTTCCCGGGCACAGACTCGGTGATGTTAAGTTTGGCGCCGCTCTTGTCCCTGATTTCGTTGATGTTCTTCCCCTGCTTGCCGATGATGATGCTCGCGTCCTGGGTGACGATGAGGGTGCGCATCGTGATAGTCTGCGCAGCAGGCGACTGCGCCGCGCTCGAGTCCTGCGGCGCCTGCTCTGGGTTCGGGTCTGCGGGCTTAGCGGGGATGCCGCTCGAGTCGACGTTCATCGGTGCGCCTTCGCCCTCGACTTTGGTCTCCTCGCCGTTGTACTCGTCCTTGAGCAGGTTGTCGCCGTCATCGTCGATCTCAAGCTTGGCCGGCGCCGACGCAGCCTGGTTCGCCTTCTTCGCGGCAGAATCGCCTGACGGAGAGGACGAGCGCGAGCGTTTGCGGGCGAGGTCGTTAGAAGCGGTGAGCGAGTCGGCCATTTTTGTGGTTGTCAGGGAAAGGGAGTGGGTCAGGGAAGACGGAAGGGTCACGTGAAGCGCAAAGGCAACGGATTAGTCGCTCGCTTCCTAGAGATGCGAACCAGCGGCCCAAGAGTAGAGAGGTCGTCCGGGGAGATGAGTGTGGTCTGAGGGGGCGACAAACGACGGTGGAGCTTGGCGACGAGTCCGTGCGACGAGTGTGCAAGAGTGCAGTGGATTGGACTGGACTGGATCGGGTTCACCGCGGGAGGAAGGGCAGGGTTAGGGACGGGGAAGGGCAGGAAGGAGGGGAGGGGAGAAGAGAGCGAGGGATGGGCCATACTGAGCCGGTCCGAACAGAGCGCCTCTGGACAAGCTCTCTGTCACGCTAGACTCACCCGTGCACGTCTGTCGCTCGATGAGAAGAAGGGGAGAGCGAGTCGAGTATTACAAAGGCGAGCATAACAAAGTGTGTATTCTCTTGAATTGTATTCGACCCCACTTGTAGGTCGTTCTCCCTCCTTGCCTGGCTTTATACGCTGGGTTAACCTCTGTCACTGGTGCTCTGTCGCTCTTCTGTTGCACCCAGCCTTGCGGCGCGGCCTCCTCCACCTCATCCGCGATTCTCCCTGCTCGACTTCCTCCAGGATCACCATCCGCGTGCAATCACGGCTTGTAGCGGCAGAAAGGGCGGGTAGAAGACAAGTCGACGATGCAGGGGCTGCTCGGCCGAAGCGTACGTCTCATCTGACAAACGCGACCTGGTTGACCTCCCGCTGACCCGAATGACATTACCTCCTGGGCAGCGAGACAACCCCAAGTTGCGCTCTCCGGACCTCAGAAGGTCGCCCGTGTCGACGCGGAACAGAAGCGGCGGGCGGCGGCGGCGGTTACCCCTCTTCCTCCTTCTTGCGACGACGGCTTTCGTCCTCGTCCTCTGGCATCACCTGTCAGAACCGTCCACGCCTGTGCCAACGTCGGTACCCAAAAGAGGCTCATTGACAGTGTCGAAGCGGCTGCGGGTGAAGCTGTCGTTGCGCGGCCGTACGAGGCGAAAGGGCGAATCGACCCTCATTCCTTCCGCGAAGGCTCCCTTCGTCCTGCCCGACCGCCTCCTTCCGGTCCACCACGATGCCTCCTTCATGATCTACAGCAATTCGGCTGTCGCTCCGACTCGACCTCCCCCAAATCAGTTCCTCCTCGATCCACGAGCCGACCTTTCCAGACCGGTCGTCGCCATCATCACTGCGACGAACAATCCGCGACCAGTACTCATCGATACTGCCACAACGCTGTTCGGTCAGTCGCTGCAGAACTTTGTCTGGGTGATCGTCGACGACCACACGAGCGAGCACGCAGCGCTCGAGGTCCTCGAGCAGGTCTCGAAAGACCCACGAGTCGTTGTGATCCAGAACCGCGGGACGAAGGGTCTCGCCGCAAGCCGCAACGTCGGTCTCGAGTACGTCTTCCGACAATACAGCCCACCGCCAAAGTACTTCGTCTCACTCGACGATGACGACTTGTTTGAGTACACGGCGCTCGAGAAGGCGTGCTGGATGCTCGAGTCGAATTCGGACTGGGACCTGGGCGGATTCCAATACGTCAAGTGGGGCGCTTCGAACGAGACCGTCTTGACGGGCATCCACTCGAACTCGGACAACTACCTCGTCGGCAACTTTGTCCCGAACGCCGCGGTTTACAGGAGCAGGGCTGTGCTTGGTAGCGGCTGCCGGTACGACGAGGTCGGATTCCAGGATGGGGGCGAGGATTGGGACTTCTGGATGTGTCTGGCAGAACACGGATACTGGGGAGGTTCGCTCCCCGAACCGCTCTACTGGTGCGCCCAGCTGTCCGTATGATTCGCAGTTCGCATTCATGGATGTCGTGCAGGTACCGCGTCAACCCGCCAAAGTTCCGCTCGCAGCGGTGGGGCAAAACCTTCGTCGATGGCTTCGGCGCTCTCAAGCGGCACATCCAGACGAAACATGCTCGCCTCGAGGGCAGCTTCCCTAGCAAGAAACCAGCACGCAGCGTACCGCTTGCGCCCGTCTCGTGGGATCCGCCGTTTGGGCAGGCGCTGGCGCACACGGACAAGCAGATCCTTTTCGTCATTCCGTGGCTGTGGATGGGCGGAGCCGACATCGGTGCGCATGAAGCTTCCCGTCCCACACTCTTCGCTAACGCATCTAGGACTGCAGGCGCCCTACACATGATCCAGCTCTACGCCGCGGCTGGCTATCGGGTCACGGTTGCCTGCACGCTCAACCAGCATCCCGAAAGCGTTGAGCTCCGCCCTTACGTCCTCCAGTACACTCACGACGTTCACATCCTCCCGTCATTCCTGCACGTCCACGACTTCCCGCGGTACATCAAGCACCTCGTTCGGAGTCGCGGGATCCGCCAAGCGCTCGTCAGCCACAGCCAGCTGCTGTACGAGCTGCTCCCGGCACTCGTTGAGCAGATTCCCGACGTCGAATGGATCGATGTGCGTGACGATTCAGCGTTTACCGGACCCGGACTCGCAGACTAACACGCTTCTCTCGCGCCAGTACCTGCACAACGAGTCGTACGACAACTGGAAGTCGGCAGGCTACCCTCGCTACTCGATCATCTCGCAGCGCTACCTCGCGCGCACGATTACCTGCTCGTACCACCTAAAAAATTGGCTGCTTGACAACGGTCACCTTGACGCTGACCGAATCGGCGTCGTCAAGCTCGGCATCGAGACGTCCAAGTTCGCCCCAGCAACGCCTGCTCAGCGCAGGGCAGCAAAGGCCGAGATGCTCCAGGTCGAGCCAGAGACGGTTGTCATCACGGTCGTCGGCCGCCTCGACCCGCAGAAACGGCCGCTCCTCGTTCCGCGCATCGCCGAACAGCTCCTCAAGCGCACCACGCACGACTTTGTCGTCATCATGATCGGCAACGGTGAAAACAGGGAACAGCTGTTCGAGATGATCGAGATGCTTGACATGCAGGAGTACGTCAAAGTCTTAGGCACGCAGAGCGACCCGAGTCGATACTACGCCGCCAGCGACATCTTCCTCCTCCCTTCCATCAGCGAGGGCATCTCGATCGCCATCAACGAGGCAATGGCGATGGGCTTGCCGATTGTGACCGCTCGAGCCGGGGCTTTGCCAGAGCAACTCGGCGAACTCGATGCCCACGGTCGCAAAGCGCACGGTTCATCCGAGCTCGGCGGCATCCTTGTCGACCACGAGCTCGACGAGATCAACGACCCCGTTGCATACGCCGCCGCGCTCGAATCGCTCATTGTCGACCCAGGCCTTCGCGCTCGACTCGCCCGCAACGCCCGCAAACTAGTCGAGACCGGTTCAGACTGGCGCATAACGCTTGCTGGACTGTTTGACGAGCTCAAGCTTGCGAGCAACCTGCCCGACTTCGGCGCCGGAGACCCGCGTTACCCTCATCCAGCCGCCTACTACGCCACGGAGGTCTTGCTCGCCGAATCGTACAAGCTCGTCGACATGGGCTCACAATGTGCGTGGACTCCATATGACATGAGTCTCTCTACTGACGAGCAGTCGAGCCTGCAGACCCTGCCCACCGCTAGACGACGACGACCCTCTCTCACACGCCGTCGTCGCCCATCTTCTCTCAGCGTTCCCCGCCCTTTCTGCCATCTCGCCGTTCGTCTACCACCGTCATATCGCATCTATAGAGGCTGTTGTCACCCGGTATCCCAGCTGCATCGCGCTTTTCACGCCGCAAGGGTCGATTTCGAGAACCGCCTCGTTGCCTGAGAATTGCTCGCTGACTTGGAGCGTCTTGCCTCGAAAGATGTCTTTGGCAGCGCTCGCGCCATGAGCATCGTTTCGCGCGCTCCTTTAACCACACTTTACCGACTTTTCAGTCGAGCACCGCCTCGTAACCCTCCTCTCCTTACGCTACATCACGCTCGCTCGCCTTTCTGGTTCTCTGCTTGGGTTTCCGGATTTTAGAGGCGTCTATAGACTAGGTGACCCCGTATCGCGGTCCTCTCGCTCGACTGACGCTGACATCTCCCCTCATCGGCAACTTCGCCAGCACGCGATACAATGTCGACGATGCAGGCCGCCGAACGACCGCAGCTGCCGCCAGAGCTACTTCTGGACATCCTCATCACATCCTCCCGCCCCACCCTCCTCGCCGCTTCGCTCGTCTGTCGAGGTTGGCGCACCGTCGCCCAGGTCCTCCTCGAAAACCATATGTCGCTGCCGACCAAGCAAGTTGCGCGGGCGTACCTCGCATGTCCTGGACGAAGATCAAAGACCAGGTCCTTGACGGTCGGCGCCGGACTCTCCATCGACGAATACCTGGACCTCTTCGACACATGCGAGGGAATCGAGGAGCTCGTCCTCCTGCCCGATCGGACGCATCAGCGCGCCAAGTTTGACCTGCGGGCTTTCAAAACGCTGGCGTTGAAGGGTGAGTTCTTGCGGTCGGCTCAGAAGAACGCGTGCTGACACACGCTTTTCTCAGGACTTCGTTCTCTACACCTCGCCGGCGCCGCGTTCGAAGACCTCGCTCCGGGGGTCGGCTGGAATCTCCCCTTCTCCCTCCACTATCTCGCCTGCAAGGGCACGTACAGCGCCCTGCCCCGACCCATACTCGCCGCCATCGTCGCCTCTTCCCGCGCAACCCTTCACACCCTCGACCTCGACTGCTACGGCTCGCACACCTCAGCCCGGGCCTTCGCCTCGTGCTTCGGCCCTATCGCGTCGACTCTCCACTCCCTCGAGTTGCACGGATCCGCCGAGCGCCAGGTCGCGCCCTTCCTCCCCTTCCTCTCCTCCTGCACCGACCTCGTCCTTTTCACCTGCTGGGAAGCCAATCTCGCGGTCCTCTCTGCCCTCCCGCCTTCCGTTGAGCAGGTCTCGATCGGGAAGAACTACATCTTCCATTCGGACGAGCCGTACGAACAACTCCTGCTTGAGAGCGGCATCCTCAGCACCGTCAAGCGCGTGCATTTTACGGGGATCAGCCAGGCGACGTTGCGGGCTCAATTCGGCGCGGAGGACTTGCTGCAGGAGTGCGCGAGGCTCGGCGTCGAGGTCGACTTCGGCGTCCAGCCTTCGCGACTCGCGGGGAGCTACGGTTGGCCGAAGTTTGGTGGAGCAAAGATGATTCCCGGGCACTAGATGATGGTATAGATTGGCTATGGTTCCGCTAGACTAGGTTTACTCTCAGATTCTAGGTCAACTCCTCTGTGCGGTTAAATGCCCGTGGAGAATAAGACTCGATTGATGCTTGAGAAGAGTACAACAACGGTAAGAGAGGAGGAAGTGCTACAAGCCAGAGCAACTTGGCTGCGGGAGGGAGGATGTCAGCGAAAACGTGAGCGAGATGAGCACAGGCACTCACTGGACCGACAGACATCACAACCGCTTCATCTGCTTCTGCGCGAGTTCCATCTTCCCCTGCACGCGATCCGTTCCAGTCTCGAGCTGGTCGAGGATGTCCCCCTGGAGAGCCAGCTCGGAATTAATCATCTCGCCGAGGTGTCGCTGCCGTCGCAGAGCCGCCGTGAGCGCCTCGAGCTTCGTGTCCTGGTCGTCCATGTAGTGCTGTTGAAGCTGCATGATCCCGCCGTTGTCTAGAGGTCGAGTCTCGGGCGTTTCGAGAGATGCGGCTGCTGCGGCGCCGAGAACTCGTGTCGGCTGCTTCGCGGACCCTGCTCTAGACAGCAGAGCGTTCCGTGCGCCCGATGCAGGCTCGACAACGTCCGCCTTGCGCCCGCTACCGATGCGCGGCGCCGTTCCTGCCTTTCTCCCTAGCTCCTCAACCTCGCCTTGCAATCGCTGGACCGCACCGCTTCGACGCTGCAACTCGCCCTCCGTCATGCCCTCCTTCGCGAGCGTCTCGAGAGCTCGAGTAAGGTCGCCTAGCCGCCGAACGAGGTCGACGAGCTTCGTCTTGGCTTCTTTCGCCGTTGCGTGCGCCGCAGCCGAGTTGGCGAGGAGTTGCGAGTCTCGCCTGTCCATGAGCGTGCGCAATTGTCGTCCCTCCTCCTCGAGAGCATGATGCTCTGCTGTCCAGGTCGTCGCCGACCATTTCCTCTCGCTCGCCCCCACCTGTCCGTCCGGTGGTGCCGCGAGAAACTCCTTGAACGCCCTGCTATCCCGCCAGCGAGGATCACGGTCCGATAGGATCGCCCTCAGCCATCGCTCGAGCCCTTCGCGCCGCTCTTCGAGCTGTTCATCCGACAGTTCACGGCCCGCTTTGAGCGGCGAGAGGAACCAGCTGCCGGGGTGTTTCGGCGGCAGAGGAGAGGGAGGAGGCGCGCCGCAGGTCGCTGCGAGCTTTTGGTGGAGGTGATCGAAGGCAGAGTAGCGCTGCTGAACTGAGTAGCTTCGTGTGGGAAGCGAGACGGCGATGGTGAAGGTGACATGGGGGTCGGGTTTGGCGGCAACGCGGGCGAAGGAGGGCACGGAGAGCGTATTGACCGGATCGTTCGAAGCCGACTTGGCGAAGGACATCCTCCACGAGTGAGCTCGCGAAATCGAGCGGTTCAGGCAGAAGAGTGAGGCGGAGCGCACAGGCGAGGATTTCGGCTGCCTACGAGCGATACTCTCGACAGCATGAGAGAGGGAGGACAGGTAGTCAGAGTACACCAGAAACACCGCCACGTCTACGAAGAGACGAGGGAATACCAGCAGGACATGAAACAGAGAGGGATGGCATGAAAAGGTCAGATAGACAGACGATAGACAGTAGCAGTAGAGGCACAACATTCTGCGGCGGCCGTTGAGGCGCGCAAGACCGGGCGAGATGAGTTGCGGTGAGAGAGTCGAGGCAAAGTGTTGAGAGGGAGGTATGGCGACTGCGCCTCATCCGGTACCGTCGGGCCCATTCTGCTGCTGCGGCGGCGGCGAAGGGTGTGCTGAGGGGCCGTTAGGCACCCCGTCAGGACCAGCCTGACCGGAAACACCTCCGGCGCCCGCCTCTTCCGCCGCAGCCGCCGAAACGATCCCGTACGCAAGCGCGCCCCACGCCGTCTGCGCAAACGGACTGCTGGGCAGAGCCTGAGGAGGCATCGCCGGCGGGAGCTGGAAGTTCTGCTGGCCCGGCTGAGGTGGCGGAGGCGGCATCATGCCGGGAGGGAGATAGGGTGGTGGCGCGAAGGGGTGCGGAGCCCAGAGCGGCGGATGGTGTAGAAGATGAGGTGGAGGTGCAGGAGGGATAGGCGGGAGCTGCTGCGGTGGTGGAACTGCGGCAGGCTGATCGCCAGGATTAGGTGACATGAAAGACGGCGGCATCGGTGTCTGCGGCGGAGCAAAGGCGGGGGTACCGGTAGTCGACGCTGGCGTGACTTCTGTCGACGCGGCAGGCGTAGGAAGATGGCTCGATGCGAGCGATCCAGTCCCAGAATTGTACCCGTCCGAGGGCGACCCTCCACCGCCGGTCTTGGCGACAGCAGCGACAGACGCTGCAAGATTAGCCTTCGCTGCGGCTGCTGCTTGTCGCTTCTGCGCCAGAGACGCCGGGCGATTGACCTTGTGCAGCTTGTCTGCATGCGGAATCGAAAATCAGCGAGTGGCGGAAACGAAGGAGAGAGGCGTGTGCGTACAATAAAGTGAGCAAGCATTGCAACATAGCCTGCCCTCCTGGTCCTTCCGCCACATTGGCGTGCTCGTCGCGCCGCAGTTGCTGCAGCTGGGCGGGATGCCGCTCGCTGCTGCCTGAGCTGCCGCACCATTCGACGTCCGCTTCGACATCGTCGCTTTGCCGAACGTCTTCGGGCGGGGTTTCGAATGCAGCTTGAGGTAGAGACCGCATCTGTGCAGGAGAGAAGAGCGCGTCAGCATGCAAAGAGTGAGATGAGAGGTACTTCGAGCCGGGACGTACGCGTTGCATAGTAGCTCGTCGTCCGGTCCTCGTCGCCAAAGCGGCGTCGTGATGCTCCCACAATGCGAGCATATAGGGCCCTCGTGGCCCTCGCCGGCCGCCTCTAGCACTAAGCGCCGCTGGCCGCTCCCCGGTAACTGCGTCGAATGCGGATTCCGGTTCTTCTTCCCGCCCGCCGGCTTGCTCGGCGCCATCAACGTCGAAGCCGATGACACGCCAAAGTCGTCAAGGTCGCCCTCGCCCATCGCAGCCTTGGTCTTCTTTCCTCCTCCACCCGCCGCATCCGCCTTCCTCTTCCCCTTCTTCCCCTTCGTCCCGACCCCGCGGCCTCCCCCGCCATTCGCAGCCAACAAAGCAGCCTCCTCGACCTGCGTCACCGCATCTGCGATCTGGTCCCCACCGCTCGCATACGGGTTGTGGTACTTGACCGCCGCGTCGCGGTCGACCGCCTCGAGCGAGTTGGCTCGACTTCGCAAGTGCGCGAATGTCATCCCTTCGAACGGATCCTTCTTGCCTTGACTCAATAGCCCGTCCGAAGAGCCGTTCGGGCCGTCCCCACTCCGCCCTTCGAGGTCCCGCCAGACCTGATCCAGCCCGTCATCGCCACCCGCCGAGACCGACGCCGAGGCAGACGAGAACTCGCCTGTCGCTGGACCGAGGTCGAGTTCGAGTTCGCCGAGAACGCTGGGCTCGGGCGAGGGGGTGAGGAAGCGCGGGTAGGGCGCGATGACGGGCTGATACATTCCGTAGGACGAGAAGAAGGCGGGAGGAGCGTCGCTTGGCGGGGCGGACGAGAGCGCCGAGGGGAGGTCGGAGAAGAGCGTGGCTGTCGGTGGCAGAGCGAAGGAGGGTGAGGGAATGGGGGGAGGGATGGCGGCTGGGTGAATGAAGGGGTAAGCGCCGGCTTGAGCTGCTGCTGCGGCGGCGGCGGCAGCTGGATCGCCAAGGACGGGTTGTGGAGGGTGGTAGAAATTATTAAGGCCGAAGAGAGCGGGAGGCGGAGGCATTGTTGCTGGAGAGGGCTGCGAAACCTGCGCCGGCAAACTCGGCGTCTGGAGAGACGAAGACTGCGCCTGGGCCTCCGTTGACTCGGGAATGACGGCAGTCCATGAAGGAGTCGCGATGATTCGACTCTGATGGGGCTGAGAAACGGCGGGAAGGGGCGAAAAGGTCCAGTCGGGAGAAGGGTTGTACGGAAGTCGAGGTTGAGGAGCGTGAACCGCATCCTGCTGCGTGTGAGGCGAGGACTGGGACGTGACAACTCCGTTTGACTTCGGTGCGCTAGACGATGAAAGGACGCCGAACGTCGGAGGTTGAGGAGGAAGACTGGCGTGCGAGGTGGGCTGTCGAACTGCGATGTCAGCAAACCTCGCGCTTGCCACGTCCCGCCCCACGCACCTGCGCCTGCTGCAACGTAGTCCTCAAGAACGTCTCGAGGTCCTCGGTCGCTTTTCTGCGTTCGTGCGCCTCGACGCTCGCATGCAAGCCGTAAAGGTCGGGATGGGGAGAATGGAGGGAAGGCGACGCATGCTGTACGAGTCCGTGACGCTGATCCATGTGCCAGCGTCTCCACCAGAGGTTTTCAATGCGAGATCCCTGCGTGCGGGAAGAACCGACGGATCCGGGAGGAAGGTCAGCGGGCGAGGGAGGAAGACGGAGCGTGCGGCCTCGAGAGCCCCGAATCGTGCGGACCTGGTCAAGTAGCTTTCTCGCTTTGGCGTTCCAGGCGTTCCAAGTGTCTCGAAGACGAGCGAGGTCTTCGTCGCCGGGGGCAGACGTCGCGGCAAGGGGATCGAACGTCGACGGCTGGTGGGGGCGGAAAGAGGCGAGGGGTGACGTGAACGGGCGAACAAGGTCAGCGCTGTGTCCTGCGACGCTTCTTTCCTCCTGCACGACTGTCGTCGTCCCCCATCCGGGTTCGAGCACGACTTCCCCACAAACTCTCCGCACGAGGCGAAGGCGCCTCCCTCCAAAGCCCGGTGCTCCCGACGTTCCACCCACTGACTTCAGCGCTCCCTTGTCCGCCACCGAGCCCTCCATACCCGCGAGAACGGCGAGCAAGAACCGCGCAAGTCCGTGGCGTAGATCCGGGGTACCCTCGAGACTTGAGACTCACTGAAAGCCGAACGACGATGGGCCTCATCCGGTGCCGCGCGAGCAGAGGGCGAAGGTGAGTCTGCTAGTCGACCTGCGGCTGGCGAAGAGGCTGAGAGAAAGTGAAGACGGGTGCCGAGGAGAGGTTCAAGAGGCGGCGAGGCGGGTGCAGAGTCTGCGTTGTGGCGCGTGAGCGTGTCTGGCGTGTCGGTAGAGATTTGTGGATGCTTTTTCTAGCAGCTCATGGCTGGCACGGGTGCTGGTCGCGGTGATTGTTTGGGACGGGGACGATGGGGAGCTGGCGAGGAGCTCACGCCGGTGCGGTCGTGTGGGAATCGAAAGAACGGGTCTGTTCGAAGGTGTAGCTTGTCTAAACGTGCAAGAACGTGCAAGCAGTCACGCTGTGAGCTGCATGGGGGGCGTGCAAGTGGTGAGTGAGCGCGACTGTTCGCCAAGTCAACTTCGCTGGACCTCAAACAGCTGTATTGCGACTCTATGCCACGCTGTGACGTTCCCTCCTGCGCTACAGCTCATCCTTGACGTGCCCCTGCACTCGGCCCTCATCCTTCTCTGCGCCCTTCTCCTCCTCCCTGTCGCCCTCCGCCTCGGCGTGGTCATACACCTTCCCAAACCCCCTCCTCAGCTTCTGATGCGCCTCGCTCCCCAGCACCGCCTGCGGCGGAACCTGCAATGTCCGTTTCTCCTTTTGGAACCCTTCGAGGTACTGGTGCAAGCCCGGGTGGACCACCTTGCCCGCTTGTCCCGCCTCGCCTGAGGATGAGGCGGCCGCGGAACTGGCTTTTCGGATGGCGACGAGGAGGGCTTCGACAGCGTTTTCGGCGGGCAGAGCGGGGTGCTGCTGTTGCTGCTGTTGCTGCTGTTGCTGACGTTGGCCGGGCGCGAGTCGAGCGGCGGGCGCGGCGGCGGGACCGTTGTCGGGGTTGGCGTGTTGGCGGAGCGCGTGAGCGATCGTGTCGTGCATCTGCAGGTAATGACCCATCAGCGAAGTAATCAGCTTGAACGATCGCAACGTCGCAACGCACCAGCTTGGTCAATTCTTCCAAATTCTGCACCGTTGCTCCTCCCTCCCTCGCTCTTTCTGCTCCCGCTCCATCCTCTCTTCCATCCTCTCCAATAATCTGCCTCCTCAACTCGCTCTCACCGAACACGTCCTCGCCCACTTCTGTCACAGCAGACTCGATCTCGCCTGTGTCGGGGTCGTAGACGAGCGTGAGAGTCGCCTCGGTTCCGAGGAGGGAAGAGAGCGGAGAGAGTGGGGTCGGGGAGTCTGCTGAGGGAGGGGAGGCGGCGTCGGGCAGGGTTGTGGATGGATCTTGGGAAGTGGGTGAATTGGCGATAGGTTCGGCCGTCTGCTCCGCCTTCTCCCGCAAGCTCGGCGCATCCATGCCCGTCTGGCCATCCAAAAACCCTCCCGCTCCTTCCGCGCGCAGTCTCCGCACAACAGGCTGGCACTCGATCGTCGCCGCGGGTTCCTGGTGCGAGTTGTGCCCCTCGAGGAAGAGCGGTTCGCCGCAGAGTCGCGGGGTATGGACGAGCATGACGTAGCGGCAGACTGCAGACAGACACAGCATGAGCGCGAGGCAGGACAGGACAAGAGGGAGTGGCGGGAGCGCACTTGAGGTTTCGCGGATTAGGGCGATGCGGTCGATTGTGCCCGTGTTGCAGTGGAACTGGCGCGGCAGGTCAGCGGTCAGTCTGCGCCACGCATCAAGTGAAAGCTCGAGCAGTCGCAAATGCACCTGCACCTCGACCTCACGCGGCAAGCCCGTCTTGTCGCAGATTGTCCCGCCCTGCCACGTCTGCATCAAGTACCTCCCTCCTTCGTCCCA
This sequence comes from Rhodotorula sp. ZM1, assembly GCA_009806315.1. NCBI lineage: Eukaryota > Fungi > Basidiomycota > Microbotryomycetes > Sporidiobolales > Sporidiobolaceae > Rhodotorula > Rhodotorula sp. ZM1. Next base: position 94,952 of record QYSD01000039.1, on the reverse strand, counting down.
CCCAAGCCCCTCCCCTCCGCCCAACCGCGACGGGACCTGCGCGTCCTGTCTGACAGCGGACGAGCCCGACCCGTATTTGGGAGTCGTCGAGACGGCTGTCGCTTCGGGCATGATGCCGAGGGTGTAGGACTCGGAATTGGGGTCCTCGGCGGGCCCGACAGAGCCGAGGACGCGGATCTCGTGGAATTGGCGGATCTCGGAACCGTAGCTTTCGCGAGGACAAGAAACGAAGGTAAGTACTGCGAGTGCCATGGAGGCTCTTTCGGGACGCACCAGAAGCTGTAGGTGAACCATCCCTGTTTGAGATACAGACATCCCGACCGCATCGGCTCCAGCAGAGCCAGTCCATGCGTGACGCCCTTCTCCCGCTCCTCCGCCCGCACAAGCGCATCCTCCTCAGCTCGCGCGTCGGCCCGCTTCTTCGACTCGTCGGTCACTGCTGGGACAGTGCAGAGAAAGGCTTGGCCGTTTGGCGTGCGTAGTAGGTGTCGCTTCGGCGGGTATGAATGAGGCGGTGTCTGCGCGAGGTGGGGAGGGCACGCAACGGTGTCAGCTCGAGCCGAGACTCCGGAACAATGGCCACGAGAGATTCAGTACCTCTAGGGGCTCCTCCAGCAGCTCGCGCACCGTCTCGTTGAGAACGGCCCGCTCGTTCAGGAGAACGGTGTAGGCGGGGAACCCTTCCTGATCTCGTGGCGAGTGGGCGGAGAGTGCGAGCGACTGTCGCACGAGGGCGAGGATGCAAAGTAGTCTTGCAGCTTTGAGCGGCATCCTGCGGGTTTGAGCGAAGAAAGCTGAAAGGTGGGTGTAGAAAGATTGACGAGGAGGTGGGAGGGTCGGGGCGAGGTCGTGTAGGCCATTATTGGGCTTGCGGGCGCCTGTAAAACGCTTCGAATCCGGAGCTGGAAGCTCCGCCTCCCATGCTGAGGAGAAGCGGCGCAAAGGACGTTTGCCTCGTCGACGCTCCTTGCGCACCTTGCTTTCGGGTCTACGCTTCGAAACCTGGACGAATCTCAGGAATCTGTGCTCGAATCACCGTCACTCAAAAGACATCTCAAGGGAGGTACTGCCGACATTCCGTCGCAAGGCTTTCCCGTTGCTGCGTGGATTTCGACGTGCCATTCCGTCGCATTTTGGTAGAGGAGGGCGAGAAGAGAAAGTCTTCGAGCAGGGTCGTCCATCACTCGCACGCGAGTTTGCGGCAGTTGCTTTGGGGCATCCGCAGGCAGTCGTTCAAGGCTTGCACCTGCTTCCAGACCAGACGTCCATCCTTGGCCAGAAATCCTTGCAACAGTCTTTAGCATCTCGCAAAGTCAGTCTAACAGCAGCTTCGTTGCAGAAAGACGCTCGAACGCCAGGCCATCATGACCTTTCCCTGAAAGTAGACTGGCCTTCGCAACGAAAAGAGACGGACGTGTTGCCGCGTACCTCTGCTTCGTACGCCTGTGTATGGACCTTCAGAAGTTGATGGGAATGCCACTGCAGAGGCCCGAACTGCGCAAAGCTCAGTAGCACTATTCTCAGCGATGCAAGATCCGCGGGTCGGTTGATCTTCATAACGTTAAGTTCAAGAGCCGTACTAAGCAAGTCTTCGTAGCTCAGTTGGTTAGAGCGTCTGACTGTTACTACGAGTCAGCCTTGTGCTTCGCACATCAGGAGGTCGACAGTTCGAACCTGTCCGAGGACGTCTCTTTTTACCCTTCCTCCGTCTACCCGGTTTTTCTTCTGCCCCGTCCGCCGTCTTTCTCCGTCATGCTGCCCGAGCAGAATGCGTCCTTCTGGCGCCGCAACTCTCGCCTCTTCCTCACTGCTGGACTACAACTGTGAGGAAAGAACGGAGCCTGACTGCCACCAAGAGTGTCTATTACGGAAACCGAAAGAAAAGCGACCTCTACGATACATACGAGGAGCCGCATTACTCGCTGCCCTCCTTCCTCGGGGGCGGCTGTCGACCGAGCTCGAACGGGCTGATCCCCCTCGCCGCATTGTAGTCACCATCGCCAGCTTGTTCACCAGCGTACATGTTCATGCTCGGCTGCTGTCCATGGCCGGGCATGAAACCGCCAAATTGCGGTGCCATGAACGAGGGCGATGTTGCCATCGTGGGCGAAGCGGGCGAGAAGCCGTAGGACGACGGCATGAAGCCCATCGATGGCATGGAGGGGAAGGACGAGGGCGGGAGAACCGGCGAGGCGCCGCCAGGCGAAGCCATTGGCTGCGAGAAGTGCGACATGGCGGCGAGATACGCTTGCTGCGCCGCCTGCTGAGCGGCCTGCTGAGCGGCAGCTTGTGCGGCCATCATCGCCTGCTGTTGCTGGAACGCCGCCTGTTGCTGCGCCGACTGCACGATGGAACGGTTAGCGGCGGGCAGAGGGACTTTCACAGGAAGGCGACGCACGAAATCCGCCCCACCGCCCGTATTCTGAGGCTGCAAAGGCGGAGAAGCCCCTCCAACCTGTGAGCCGGCGCCGGGCATTCCAGGGAAGCCCCCAAAGCTGCCCATCCCCGGCATCATGCCGCTCATTCCGCCCATCAACCACGGGTTCGAGCCGCCGAAACCCATGGACATGGGATTGCCGAAGCCGCCGCCGAACTGCGCCATCTGCATCTGCTGCTGCATCATGGCGAGCTGCTGCTTCTGGAGTTCATCGAGCTGTTTCTGCCGTTGCTCGGCCAGCTTGCGCTCCTTCTGCTGCTCGGTGAGCGCGCGGCCGACACCGCCCGTCCGCTCCTTCTCCCGCTCGTGCGAAGTGAGCGCGCCAACGAGACCCGTCTGAGGCGGCGGCGCCTTGGCAGGAAGGCTGACGAGGGTTCCGCCGGTATCGCGAGCGGCGTGCTCCTGCGCTCGTGCCGAACGCTCTTCCTTCTCGAGCATGCCCGTCGCAAGGAGACCGTGCGGGTTGAGAGCCGGCTTGCGAGAAGGGTGCTGACTGGCCTCGGTATCGATATCGCGAGTCGGTGAAGCGGAGGGAGCGGTGTGAGGGTAGGGATGCTGTCGGCCCGGGCCGTTCTCTGGGTAGGACTGGCGGGCAGCGGGGTCGACACCGGGCGAGCACGGAGGGGAACGACCTTGATGGAGGTGATCTTGCGGGACCTCCACTGCGGCGGGCGGCGGAAGCGGCGAGGCCACGCGACTTCGGACTGGAGAAGCGGCGGGGCTGCTGTTCGACGCGGAGTGCGTGAACGGGCGGGAAGGCGGCTGCTTCACGCTATCGTCTTCCTCCGACTCCTCGTCCTCTTTCTCATCCTCGTCCTCCTCGTCGCTGTCCTCCCACATCTTCTTCCGCTGCTGCCCAGCAGAGCCAGGCGGCCGACCGGGCTTCATCAGCGCGGCGTGCTGAGCCTGCTGAGCGAGCTGAGCAGCTGCTGCGCGTTCCTGAGCGCGCTTGTTCTGCGCGAAGGAAGAAGGGAACGATGACTCTTGAGGCGGCTGAGTCGAGGCTGGCGCGGCGGGCTGAGCAGTCGAACGCGAGGCGCCGTTGGCGAGGACTTTTACTTGTCCGTCTTTCGCATCCGAGCCGTAGTTCTCGTCGCTCGGCGTCGGCGGGCGGAACATATCGTGCTTCGGGGGCCCAACATGGAACGCCCTGCTCGCCGCGATGGGAGACGGTTCGACCGACGACATGGTGTGCGGCGTGGCAGGCTCGGGCGACTCGGAGCGGTCGACGAAGTTGAGCGCGGCGAGCAGATCCGAGTGGATGCTGGCATCTTCACGCATGTCGTACGCGCGCTTGTTGGGCGAGACTTGAGCAGGCGCGGCGGTAGGACCAGCCGAGGCTTCAACGTGCGGCGGCGTCTGAGGGCGAGGAGCGTCGGGCTCGCGCGCGGCGAGCGCAGCAGGCGCGGGGGCAGTTTCTGCTTGAGCGGATCGCGAAGAGCCGGCGAAAAGAGGTTGGGTGGTGAAGGCACCTTCGGTGGGCGACTCGAGCTGCAGGTTCTCCGGGCTGGCGACAACCTTGCCGTCGTGCGTTTGGCCAGTTTCTGCGTCGGCGGAGACATCAGAAGTAGGCAGAGGAGCGATATGCGAAGGACGGATGTCGTGGACGGCGGAAACCTCGGTAGGTGCGGCGCGAGAATGCTCTCTCACATTGACGTGCGCAACAGGCGGAGCTGCAGTCACGGGCGCGTCGAAGTGTGCCTGTGCGGTTTGCGGGGAGCCCGCAAGATACGGCAGGCCCGGCGACGCCGGCGTACCAGCCTGATCTGTTGTCGAGACGAGAGAAGGAGCCCCAGGCGAAGGGAGAGGACGGCCGACCGGCGACGAGGCTGAGTGGATTGGTGATTGCTCATATGCATCGAGCGTCTCGAGCCGGTCGGCATGCTTCTGGGAAAGCGGGTTGATGCCCAGTCGGCTTGGCGCGTTCTCCGTCGCGGCGGTAGTCGACTGGAGCGGCGTCGAGCGGGCGGAACCGTTCGACGAAGGGTACGCCGAAGGTGCAGTGTTGATTGGTGCCAACCGCGAGTGATCGACCGACGAGCGATGTGCAGGCTCGAAGCGAGGCGGGACGTGCGAGACAGGCGGAGGCGGAGTCGTCTCCCTCGCGATATCGGACGAGAGGAATGCTTCGTACGTCCCAAGCTCGTTCTCGGCAGTACTGGCGTCGCGGCTTGGTCGACGCGGACCAGATGCGTGTTCTGCCGCGTGCTCGCTGAGTGAGGCGCGCGGCTGTGCTTGAGGAGCCGGCATTGGCGCGATCTCGGCTTGCTGAGGCAGCTGTGGCTGGTCGAGGTAGCCTTCGATGACGCCGTATTGACTAGCTTGCCGGTCGGCGACGTTCTGGCGGTCGCGTTGTGCGATCTCTGACGGCTCCTCGTAGTGCTGGCCGTGGGGCAGCACAGCTGACTGAGCGAGGTCGGCAGGTCTAACCGAGCCTTGTCCATCGTCGACGAGCGAGCCTTCGCCGATAGTTGGGAGGATCGGCGGGAGTTGCGGACTGTCGTTTTGAGGCTGCGCCATTGGCGGCTGAGAGAAGCGTCGTGACGTCTCGTCCGACTCGTCGGGCATCTGCTGTCGCGTTCCAGTCGCCGCGGGCGACTCACGTCCAGCTTCAGCTTGAAGAGGCGGTTCGTTCGCAAGTGCAGCCGGGCGGACGCCGCGCATTCGATCGAAAAGGATGTCTGCGAGAGAGAGCCGACCATAAATCGCACCAGCCGGCGATGTTGCGGGAGATGGAGCTCACTATGGAACGTTGCGCGAACTGCTCGAGGACGATTCTCGTTGATGTCGAGATTGTCGACGACTGCGTGAGAAGGACAGATCAGCCCAGCGATAGGTCAGCAACACCGCGGCACGCACGTTCGCGGTCGAGAAACTGCCGGTCACGGTGGGGACCGATGGGCAAAGCGAAGTAGAACGAGTTGGGGTCGCGAGGGTCGAAGGAGAAGTTGCGGGGACGGCCGTAAAGCTGCGAGCACGAACGGGTCAGCTCTGCCATGAGATATGGAGAGCTGGTCGCGTACCTTGAAGGCGTCGGCAAGGCCGACGACCCAGTGCAGCATGTCGAGGTAGTTCCCCTCCTCGAGCATAAGCAAGGCGAAGCCCTGCTTCTCGGCACGCCCGCCGACGCCCCACCCGCTCGCGAGGTAGCTGTCGCTCGGATTGAGGAAGGTTCCCTCGATCTTGAAGAGCGTCGAGCCTTCCATTAGCGCCTCAGATTCGGGGAAGATGGCGGAAACTGTTTCGGGAGGTATGTCAGCGAGACTACGGGAAGGGCAGAAGGACGTCCAAATCACCGTAGAAGACGTGCTGGACGATGCAGATCGGGAGCTCCTTCTTGCCCGGCTTGCGGTCGAAGAAGGCTAAGGTCGAGATCGCGCCTTCTCCCGGCAGGTCGTCGATGACGACTTCCTCCCTCTTGTCTTTCTTCCCACCAAAGCTGAGCAAACTTGAGCGTCGCGACTTCTTCTCCTCGGCCTGCACCGCACTCGGACCGCCCACCATCGACGAACGAGTCGGCACGCTGCTACCGCGAAGCAGAGCAGCCCAAACACGTCGCCATTCCGTATCACCCGGCAGGCGGACCTTGAGCCATCCCTCAAAGCGTCCGGGCGTAGCCTTACCGCCGCCTGGCGTAGGAAGACCGGCATCGAACCCTTGCCAGCCGAGCGGCTTCGGCTCTCGCAATCCAAGGAGCGAGCCTGTCCAGATCTCGTTGCAGCGCGAGCGCTCCCACGTCGAGAGGCGGATGGCATTGATCCACATCTACAAAGACGAGATCAGCCTGACCCTTTGGAAGCAACGAAAGCTAGGCGCGCACCGTTAACGACTGAAGACTGGGGGCGCAAAAAAGGATCCGATTCGCTCCGGCACTGTTTAGGGCGAACTGGAACTGCGTCGGAGACTTCGAGCCGCGACCGTGAGGCGGAAACGGGTGAACGAAGGCGTCTTGCAAGTTGAGGTATTGAGGCGGGACCTGAGGGAAGAAAGGAGTGTAAGAGGACATCAGACCAAGATCGACGACCTCAGGCTCACCGTTCGGTTGTTACGAGCAGCGTCCTCCATGTCGGCGGCGTTCCACGTCGACATGATGGTCCCGCTCAGCTGGACGAACCACTTCGCCCACTGCCCGTCTGCGCCAGTCGGGGCCTACACGAGCGAGCATGTCAGCACGTTCAGAGCTTGACTCCTTCGCCCGGGCTGCTCACCTTGCCATCGGGACATGCCTCGACCTTCTTCATCAAGAAACCTGCGAAAGAGGAGATCAGCGGAACTGCCGAAAGATGGAACGATTGGAACGTACCCTCAGCGTAGAACTTGCTGCTCTTGAGGAGAGTGACTGCCCTACTGAGATCATGCAGAGGCTCGCCGGCAGTTGTTTGCGGTGTCGCTTGCGACGCCAGAGACCTCGAGCTGCCATGAGAGGGGAGCTGGCTCGTCGGACGGGTCGTCTGTGGCGTGATCGACGAACCGTCGCGGACGTGGTGCGACTGCATCGAGACTGTCGGGACGGGAGACTGACGGGACGCAGACGGGGGACCGCTGGGAGGGTAAGGACGTCCAGGAGGAAGTCCGATGGGCGACGTTGACCCAGACGAGCCCTGATGGCTGTCATTCCGCACGCGAGGGTCCTGCGCGTTGACCGGAGGAGGAAGGCCGTAGCTGCTCTGCCGTTGAGAGTGAGGCATCGGCCGTTCGAAGCCCTGGTTGGGTTGAGGTGGACGACCATACACCTGGCCTTGTGAGCTGGGGTAGTCGCCCTGCTGGTACTGGTATTGCTGCTGTTGGCCGTATCCGCCGTACTGGCTGTGTTGCGCGCCCGACATCCCAGCTAGAGATGACGCGGGGAAGAGGGGGGATGAAGGGACAGTGTGGGAATCGGCGAGGAAGGAGGAGTTCGGCGACTGGCGGTACTGTCCAGGCGTGTACGATTGCCACGCGTAGTCTCGCGGGTCCTGCGAGTCGTCTTCGAGGGGGATAGGAGAGGTGGGTTCGCGGGTGGACGAGGGGGAGAGAGGCGGGAGGACGGCCGAGCTGCGCTTGACTGTTGATCTGCGACGAAGCTTGGTCATGCACAGCGCATCACACGCAGCGAACGGAACGGGCGAGAGAAGGATGAAGCGAGAGCGGAAGAGCCTGGACAAGGCGGTGCGAGGCAGAGGCGAATATTTGTTGCGACAAGCGGGATACGACTGTATGTACACTGCGACGACACCGTTCAATTACCCGGCCTTGTCGGTTTCGCTCGTTGGGATGACGACAGCCGCCTTGCGCTTCTTCCTCGCCGGCTGCCAGTGCGGCCTCGACTTCGCGCCGCTCCCGCCCCCAACAGCCTGTTCCTGCTCCCAGTCGGAGCGCAAGTCCTCCTCGGAAGAGTAGATGCCACCATTGTCGGCAACGCGGGCGTCGCGGGCCGACTTGGCCTTGCGCTTGCGGGAAGCGGCGGTCGTCTTTTTGACGGTGGGCGCCTTTCGCGGAGCTGCAGGGTTACACACTTAGTCGACAGAACCTGAGACGAGGCAGAGACAATCAAAAAACCTCGTTTCTTCTTGGCTGGCAGCGGCTCAGGCGTCGCCTCTTCGTCCTTCGCATCGTCCGCTTCCGCCTTGGCGCCGGGAGTCGGACTGCGAGAGGCGTCTCGCGTAGCCTTCCAGGTCTGAGAGCACACGCTGTCAGCGAGAACGGGACAGGACCGTGTCGAAGAGTATCGCACCTCGACAACATTCTGCAAGCGCTTGCTCGCGTATTTGGGCTGCTTCTTGCGCGAGAACGAGCTATCTCCCGCGCTGTAGTCGAAGCTGGCGGTGAAGGAAGCGTTAGTGCACCCTAATAGAAGGCCAAGGCAACGTGCGACTCACAAGTCGGTGACCATGCGCTGCGACTTGAGCGTGCCTTCCTTCCGCTCCTTCTCGCGTTTGATGAGCGGGAGCAGGATCGAGTCCGCCTTCGTCTGGTCCCATCCGAGCGAACGGTGAAGGTAGCTGCGAGAGGAGAGGTCAGCGAATGAGCGAGCGATCTGAGCGGTGGACGGGCAGCCGACTCACAGGCGCAAGCCGTCGAGATCAACGAATCCCCAACTGAAGCGGTCGTCACTCTCCTCGACGATAGGTCGGAAGTAGGCTTGGGCCTATGAGAGCAACTGTCAGCTTGTGTCACCCCTGCGAATGCGGAAGGTGCACGTACCACTTCGGCGCTCGGCCACCCCTTGTCGAGGATGAGGTTGCGGTGTTGCGATTTCTGCGGTCGGCGAGGACGTAAGCTGGATACCCACGCTCAAACGGAACGCGCGGACGTACGAAGCGACGTTTCCAACTCGTATTCGTGTCCTTCTCGGTGTCCTGTCCGCTCTGCACCTTGTCCCACCACGCTTTGAACAGCTTGAGACCGTCCTTGCCGGGAAACTCCTCCAGGAGCTCTCGGCCGACGACTGGACCGACGCCAGGCAGACCCTCGGTGTAATCACTGCCGAGAAGGTAGGCCAGGCGAACGAGCTTGCCGCGGTCGAGACCGATCTCGCGCTCGAGGTCGCTCAGAAGGTAGCACTCGACGTACTTGGCCTCGTTGAACATGTTGCGATAGACGCGAGAACCGCCGAAGAGGAAGACGTCCGAGTCATCCGTGACAATGCCGTCAACGAGCTGGCGGGTAAGCAGGGCCGCACATTCGGCTTCGGCCTCGGAAGGCGCGTCGACGAAGGGGATACCGAAGAGGATGAGCATCTCCTGCGATGGAGCGAGCCGTAAGCGCGAGCAGATCCGGGAGGATGGTGGGTCGACACGCACCCTGATGTCCGTCGACATCTGCCTCGTCACGCTGTCCGCATTCCTGGCCTCGGCGTTCCTCTGCGCCGTCAATCTCGCGACATCCCGCTCGGCCTCCTGCCTCATCGCCTCGATCTTTTCGTTCCTCAACTCCGACAGCATGTTCGCGTACGCCTCTTCTTCCCGCTCCATCGCAGCGACCGCCGCGTCCATCTCGTTCTCCTCAAGCTCGTCGTACCACTCGTTGACTTCGCGCTGTGCAGCGGATGCGGACGTCAAAGCGCGCTTGCCCGGCGTCGGCGATGGCGAACGACTCCAGTCGGAGACGAACTCCTCCGACTCGGACGGCTTGGCGTCTGCAGCATACGCCTTTGGAATTTTGGCACCTGCCTCCTGGGCGTTGAACAGAGGCGTTGACTCCCTTCGCGCAAGCGACTGACCAGGCGTCTCAGCCGTACGTGGCTCAGCCGGAAGGTCGGGAGAAGGGAGCTGCGCGATCACGTCGGGGACGACGACCATCTCGGTCGTATCGACTGCTTCTCGCGCCTTCTCGAGTGGCTCCAGCGGATCTGGCAAGTCGGTGGGTGAAGCCGGACGCATCGGAGCAGCCTGAGCGGCCTTTTCGCCGGCGACAAGTCGCTCGTTAGCCGCAGGACGAGGTGAAGTGTCGCAGCCGAGCTCCCGCTGAGTTACGGAGGCGTGACTAGCGGTCTCGGGAGTGACGACGTCGGCTTCTTCGAGAGCGAAGACGTGGGATTGGATACCTGACGTTGTCGCGCCGGTTTTGAATTGCTCGAAGGGGTCAGGCGAGGGCGACAAGTGTGCAAAATCGAGTGGCGAGCGTTGTTGATGCTGAGGGCGTGAGCCGGGTGGAACGGGTGGCAGAGCGGGAGATTCCCGTTTCTTCGGCGAGGCTTCTGTGTCGGCGTCCGAGTCCGAGTCGGATGGGAGGATGCTGTCGAAGAGTGTGCGAGGCTGACCTGACGCCGTGACGACGGGTGGCGTAGGCGAGCGAGCAGACGGCAAGGTTGGAGACGGTGCTCGAGCTGCCGAGGGCGGTGGCTGACTTAACGCCGCGGCAGCCTGAGGGGGCTTGATGACCGAGACTTCTTCGAAAGCATCGGTACCGTCTGTGTCCGACAGCACGACTGCTTCCTTCGGCGCCGGAGGCGTAGCAGCAGGCTTACCGCTCGTCGGTTGAGGCGGGATGTCAACGTATTCCATGCTGTCGTCCGTGTCGTTACCTGTCGTAGCGATTGCTGATACAGCCGCCGGTGCAGTCGGAGGAGGCGGGATCGTTACGGAGATGACCTTGTTCGACGACGACGAAGGAACAGGCCGCCGTGCACGCGCTGCGCCATTCGGGCGGGTGCGACTGGTCGAGGCCGAGGGTCCTGCTCGACCACCGAGCGGGAGCAGAGGCGCCGCCTGAGCCGACTCGTAGAGCGCCTGCTGCAAAGCTGCGTCCTCCTCGTCGGCAACTCCTTCAAGTTGGAACAGACCTGCGGCGCGCGAGGTCGAAGTAACTGGCAGGTCGAGGTACGGATCTACCGCAGGTAGAGGAACCTGCGCAGCGAGACGCGCGCGAACGGCCTCTTCGGCGAGTGCACGACGCGCCTCGCGATCAGGCGTGGGCAAGCCGACGGGCTTTTTCTCCGGCGAGTCGAACCCGACCTCCTCGAACTCGTCCGTGTCGGTGTGCGTGCTGACGCTGCCTTCGGTCGTCGAGTCGATCGTGATTGGCTGATTGCACGACATCTCGGGATTCTTGACCCCAAGAACCCAGCCTCCGCCATTCGACACGTCCTGCTTGACGAGCACGTACTCGCGGTTCCGCTGGCCGGCAACCCTTGTCGGGATGGCGAGGGCAGACTTGCCAAGTTCGTCCGTCACCGAGAGGAGCTTCTGCGTGTAGGCATTCCGCTCCATTAAGTGGTCGATTTGGGCGCGAGAAAAGTCGTGGGCGTTCGATCCGCGCATGTTTTGCACTCGCCGGTGGTTGACCTGTCGAGTCTTGATGCGCAGATCGCCGAGGATCTCGTACTTGACCTCGGTCGGGAGGTTCTCAAAGAACTTGCTGTTGATGTCGAGGTCTTCGGGTCGCAGGTCCTCGATGAACTCGCGAAGCTCTTCTTCCGTCGCAATGCGGGTGTCGGAGATATCGGCGCGCGACTCGAGCGGACCATCGATCTTCGGCAGGGCGTACTCGTCGCGGTAGACGTACTTCTTGCGAGGCGTCTTGCTAGGCGTGGCGGGAGAAGCAGGCGCTGGCGAGTCGACTTTGGCGAGGGGGGCTTGCTTCGCAGGCGAGTCTTGCGACATTGGTGCGTCGAGGTCTTCGAGATAGGCGACGTTCTCGCCCAGGTCGTTGCCGGGTCCAGTGTCGTCGTCAGCTTCGTCTGTCGCTTTCCCCTTGCCCTTCCTGGACTTCTTGCGACTACAGGATAGATGGTCAGGGGTGCTCAATGAGAGAATAGGTGCACACTCAGGTGCACACTCACCGATTGAGCTCCCGCTCGACAGCATGTCCTCGCAACTGCGCCGACAACAACTCCCTCGCCGTCTTCGCCAAGTCGCGACCTGCACCTGACTTTCGCTTCCTTCGCTTCTCCTGTAGGCAAGCGGGTGAAGCGTCAGTGACAAGCAAAGATCAGCTCAAGAGGAGAGACGGACGAACAAGAGTTCGCTTCTTGAGGGATGGAGCGGCACCGTCGAACACGAAGACTGGCTTGATGCCGTAGAAGACAAGCTTCATGACGCGGCGAAAAGTACCCACTGCGCAGCGGAAGGCAAAGAAGCAGTATCAATGTCAATCCTGCCAAGACCAGAGAGAGTGCCGACGAGACCTACTGATGTGCGCGCCCTGCAACGTGTCGCCCGTTTTCTTGTCCCTCGTCGCCATCTGGAACTGGTAGATCCACATGCTCGCATCAATCGCGAGCCGCTTGTCCCGGAGCGTCTCGAGGGTGACTGGCCGCGCCACCGGCTGCAACAGGGACCATAGCCCCTGAACACCCATCCTGTACCTCCTCTACGTTACTGCACCCGTTTACTCGCTTGCAGGCGGATCCGCGCGGTTGTTCGGTCGAGGCAACGAGTTGACTTCGGAGAGCTGATGAAGATGGGCGGTAAGGAGGGCACGGCAGGGACGAGTTCCGAGCACAGAGAACGGCGTAACAGCGGTCTCAAAACCCAGTACGCAGCTCAAACTGGGCCACCAGCCGTGTTGGCGAGCATAGAGTGACTCGTTCGTGTGGATGAGGTGGTTGTCACTCGTCCATCTACTCACTCAGCTCGTGGCGGGTATTGCTTGCTGCTGGTGCGTTACTGAAGCTTGTCTGCTGCTGCTCCGAGTCATGGCCGCCGCCGTCGCGCCTTCGAGTTCATCCCTCCCCGCTCTGCGACCCTCACGAACCGACCCCGCCTCGCTCTTTACACGGCAAGACGTTGAGCGACACTTGTCGGCATTAATAGCGCAAGAGTCAAATCTCGATGCGCGCCTCACGCAGCTCATCTCGTCGCGGAGCCGGCTCGCACACCAGCTCAAATCGCTCGCCTCGCTGTCCGAGGTGGTGGGAGGTATTCAGGGAGAAGCGGAGCATATGGCAGGCGAGATCGCAGCAGTGGCAGAGACAGCAGACCGCGTAGGGGCGAAGGTGCGAGGTCTGGACGAAGAGCAGGTGCGTCTTCCGCTCATGAATGAGGAAGGTTGGCTTACCTGTCTCCCACAGTCTCGCGTGAAAGAATGCATCGAGATGGTACAGGCCGTTCAAGAACTCAAGACCGCCATCGCGAGCCTCGACATTTCGATGCAGAAGCAGGATTGGGAGGCCGCCACGAGGTGCATGCAGCGAGCGCGGGCTATTGACCCGAGTATCGTCTCGAGCGGCTTCGCAGAAGCTGTCGTGGTACGTCGGGTCCTTTCGGCGGCGCAGACGTCTCCTGACACTCGCACTCATCCAGCCAACCTCGGATCTTCCTTCGACACCCTCCGCGACGCTCGCCCTACTCCGCGCCTCCCTCCTCGAAACTTTCGTTGCCGCCTTCCGCACAGCCGCCGAAGCGAACGACACGAACAACATCAACCGCTTCTTCAAGCTGTTCCCGATGATCGAGGAGGAAGAGAAGGGCCTCGAGGTGTACGCCGACTGGGTAGCCGGCATCGTGCGGGCAAAGACGGGCGCGCTGAGCACCAAGAGTGAATTCGCTGTCGTTCATCCGTGGGCTTCATGCTGACGCATCGCCCGCAGGTCAATCACCAACCCACTTCTCCGCCCTCCTCACGACTCTCTTCGAAGCGATCGCCCTGATCCTCTCGCAGCACCAGCCGGTCGTCGAAAAGTACTACGGCGAAGGCAAGATGATCTCTGTCGCCGGCTCGCTCATGACCGAGACCGACCGACTAGGTTTGCGGGTGCTGGCGAACTGGGAGGAGGAGCGGCGGATCCGGAAGAAAGTTGCGGACGTGCGGGATCACCGATTTGCGGCTGCGGGAATGCTGAAGAAGGCGCAGAAGGGTGCGAGCCCGATGACGACCCAGACTGGCTTCGACGGAGCGACCGGAGGCGTGCAAGCGGAAGGCGACGTCAGCCCGAGGGAGATTGACGCCGTTTTGACCGAGTTGACGATGATGAGCGGGCGCTGGGAGTTGCTGCGGAGGTTTCTGTATGGCACGCTCAAGGTGCGCAATGTTCGTTCATTTGGGATTAGATCCGTTCTTCGCTCACTTGAAGCTCTTGCAGGATGACATGGCCGAGACAACTCCCTCAACGGCTCTAGAACCGTCAACAACCGCTACAGCGACTCTCGAAGCTGACCCCGACGCTCGACCAGTCGACGCTCCTGCTACCGACGAGGCAGACCTCGATGTTGCCGAGAATAGCACGCTCGGCAAGGAGATCGCCAAGCAGCTCAAGGAGACGTACATGCCGCTTGAGCTGTGGTATTTGCGGACAGCTATCGAGCGAGTGAGTCGGCGGCGTTGACGGAACCTGGACAGGAGCTGACGCATCTCCCGCTCTGCAGGCTCACCAGATGGAGGAGCCCGACTACTCCTCCACCCCTTACCTCTCTTCCTCGCTCGACGACATCTTCTACATCGTCAAAAAAACGATCCAACGTCTCGTCTCAACTGCTCAGATCGACAACCTCGTCGCAATGAGCAAGGAGCTGCGGTCCGTCCTCGACCGTGACGTCGCCGAGATCTGGCGGGCGCGGATTGAGGCTGCGTTCAAGGACCTTGCGGCGAGTCAGACTGCGCAAAGCGGGATGGCGATCGGTGTGAGCGGGATTGGCAGCGTTGCGGCGATGGGCGGCCGAGCGAGGGAGGAAGAGCGGGAACGGCGGGAGAAGGAGGCAAGGAACGTCTTCATTGTACGTTCTCTTCTTGACCGTCACCCAGGATGTCACTGATGAACAGGTATCCCCCTAGGTCTACCTCAACAACCTCGACACCGCCGCCTCCTATACCTCCCGCCTCCTCGCCGAAGTTCTTGCCTCCGAAGCGCTCGAGTCGTCCTTCTTCCTCGCCTCCGAACTCGAGCGCGCTCGCACATCGCTCTCGCTTCTCCGCAACTCGGAGGAAAAGTTCCGCTCAGTCCTCAAGTCCGGCCTCGACCACCTCTTCAACCAGCTCGTCCGGCCTAAGTTGCGACCGCTCCTAAGCGAGGTGTACAAAGACGTCTCGTACAAGCTCGATGAGGATGCGTACAACGAGGCGGAGTACCGTGACGATGTGCGGAAGCGGTTCATCAAGGGCTGGGACGCCTTGATGAGCGCTTACAGGGTTCGTCACTCGTCTCGACTATCGCTGTGGCATGCGCTGATCCGCTTTCATGTGCAGGACTCGCTGACGGAAAGCAACTTCGACTTGTTTTTCTCGACGGCGGTGAACGTCCTCGTCCGGCCGTGGGAGAGCATGTTGCGCGGAATGAAGTTTACCGAGGTGCGCCTTCTTCGTTCAGCATCTTTGTGTCGTGATCTGATTTCTGATTCGCAGCTTGGCGCACTCCGCCTCGATCGTGACATCCGGACCATCCTCTCTTACCTCTCCAGCCAAGCGCCCTTCGCCTCTGGCTCCCTTCGCGAGTCCTTCTCTCGGCTACAGCAGATCGCCACGCTTCTCACGCTCGACAGCGCGGACGAGGCGGAGGAGGTGTTGAGCGCGAGCGGGAACAGGTTGACGAGCAGCGAGGTGTCGAGCATCCGGGCGCTCTTGGTGTAGCCGTTCGGATGGCGAGTATTCCTGATGCCGTGCATTGTTGTCGTCCTCGCTGTCGTCCCAGGAGAGGTCAGCAAGACGTCCCCGCGCGCACTGACCTTCTCAAGTTGGCGAGAGAAAGACTCGCGCTCTTTCACCTCGACCACGCCAGCATGTCCTCGACGAGTGAGTCCGGACACGCTCATCGAGCTTCACATGCACGCTTACAGCACTCCCTCACCTGCAGGCAAGCGCCCCGCACCCTCGCACGCCGCCAACGCCTCACCACCCACCAAGTTGCCCCGCAAGGAGGACCAGGCGTCGCCCACCCTGCAAAGGGCGGATCGCGAGGGGCGGTGGCATACGGAGACCGGCGCGATGAGCACGCTCCTGCACGCGACGTATGGGCGGCTCAGCCGAGCGACAAGATCGCTGCCTTCGGTGCGTCCCGCTCATCTCCACTCACTCGCGAGTCGTGCTAACTAGGCTGCGCACCTCTCAGCGCTCGACCACTGCCTCGTCAAGTTCAATTGGCCGACGCCGTCGTGGCAGGGTCCGGGAGACTGGCAGTGGAACGACATGGACGACGTTCCTTCGGTCAAAACGCAGCTCAAGGACTTGCTCGACGAGAATGCGTCCGAATCGATTCAGCTGTCGCTCACCGACACTAATAGTCCCTCCGGGCCTCGGTAGCTACGCAATCCTCATCTTCAGCTCGCTCACTGTTCCGAGCCAGAACCGCCTTAGACTTGAAGGATCGTGTCGGCTACATCCTGCGCGACCTCAACCTCCCAGCCCGTCTTCTCACCTCAACGCAGTACGACCCGCTCCGCTTTTCTGCTCCAGGAGCGTGGCTGGAGTTCGAGAAGCGCTGGAACGGCAGCAAGGTCATCGGTGCGTCTCGTCCCACGCTCGTTGTCCCGTCAGCGTGCTGATCGAGTAATGTCTAAGACCTGAGCAAATCTTTTTACGTCGGCGACGCGGCAGGAAGGATCGGACAGACGCTGGATTGCGACCACAGTGCGTCTCGCGTGCCGACTTTGCGCTTCTATGGCAGAATTCGCCGGCAACATCGGGGTTCACTTTTACGTTCCGAAGCACTTCTTCTCCGACACAAAGGACACCAATCACTATGAGTACCAAGGCTGGCTGGCATCGAAGTACAAGTCCGGTGCGTTTGTTTTCGCTGCCTGCCGCCGCCTTCGGCGATACCGACACCTGCTGTCTGTCAGACTTCTTTGTCCTACCAAAGAGCACCCCGCTCATCCCCAAGCAGCTCGTCGTTGGAATCGACGAAGTCCCGCCCGAGGTCATCCTCTTCGTCGGCCCGCCATGCAGCGGTAAGACACATTTCTACCGCCGCTACTTCAAGCCGATGGGCTACATTCGCTTGGCAAGTCCCCAGTTCTCTGGTCTTGACCTCCTTGCTGACGATCCGACGGCCATAGACCGACCCCGAAGACACCAATACCCTCCAGCACCTGCTCAGCGCCGCCGTCAAGCCCAAGTCGATCGTCGTCGACGCTCTCATGCCCTGAGCTGCAGTCCGGGCAGCACGCTCGCCCGCCTTTTCCGCGCGTACTCGAAGGCGGACCACCGCGTCAGGTGCTTTCACTTCGTCGCGGTCGAACACCTCTGCAAGCTCAACTCGGTCTTCTTCCACCTGTATGGATATAATACTGAGGGCCAACGCCCGCGCTTCGTCACCGAGGACGAGTTCCGCGATTGGTACAGCCGATGCGAAAAGCCGACTCGGACGCAGGAGGAAGGGTTCGACGAAGCGGTCAAGCGGATCAACTTTGTGATCGACAAGAAGGGCCTGGGTGACGAGGCGGTGTACAAGAAGTGGCGTACGAAGTATCTCGGCTGCTACCCACGTGACACATCGGGCAATGACACGAACTAAGGTCGCGCCGTCGAGACCACTCACGTCCTGTCCCTCCGTCGCCTCTTTCGCTCCGGCGTCTCCCCTACATCTTCTGATTCAAGTTCAAACGTCGCGTATGCATCCCAAGGAACCACACGAAGCGCTGCTCGCTGCCCTCTCGCGAGCGGCTGATGAGGTTTGTGAGAGGGAGAGGCTCGTAGGCAACAACTTCGCATGATCTCGGATCAGTCTGGATGGATCAGTACTCCCTCAGAGGCAGCTGTACGAGCGCTCAGCCTCGCAGGAGAAGTCGAGTGGTCGAACTCCGCCGTCGGCACGTCCGCGCGGTCTCCGTCCGCTGCTCATGCTCGCACGCTTCACTCGCCCGCTGGGACCAGCTCAGACTCGCACACAGACTCGCACAATGTCCTTGCTCTTCCCGCCCATCAAGGTGCGCGTGCGCCCGCTCGCTCCCGCCGCTCACGTCTTCCCCGCTCACCTTTCGCCTGACCTGGTTCCCGCTCGCAGCCCTACAAGACCGAATTACTGCCCGTCTCTGAATTGCACAAGATCTCTGTCAGGCAGTACGGCCGCCAGGATGTGCATTCGCCCCACTCCGCTTCGCTTTCCCGACGCTATGCTGACCTGAATAGACGTTCGCAGGGCCAGCCTGTCTTGATGGTCCACGGCGGTCCGGGCGGAGGATGCGACGACAAGGACGCACAGCGCTTCGACCCGGACGTCTACCGCGTTATTCTGGTCGACCAGCGCGGCTCGGGGGAGTCGCTTCCCGCCGCCGAGCTTAGGGAGAACACGACGTGGGACCTTGTTGAGGACTTTGAGAAGGTGAGGAAGCACCTCGGGATCGAGCAGCAGTGGCATATCTTTGGCGGGTCTTGGTGCGTTCACCGGTCCCCTTCTCTCTTCGTGATCTCAGATCGGCGGCTGACGACTCTCACGCAAAAGGGGAAGCACGCTCTCGCTCGCCTACGCCCAGACGCACCCAGAGCGCGTCAAGTCGCTTACTCTCCGCGGTATCTTCACAGTACGAGCTGGTCTCCGCATTTTCGTCCTTCACCCTGACTGAATCTCTCGCTCCCACAGCTGCGACGAGAAGAGCTCCTCTTCTTCTACCAGGGTCCCGGCACGAGCTTCCTCTTCCCCGAGTGTGAGAACCGTATCTTTCCTCGCCGGTCATGCAGATTGCTTATCCGGCTCTCCGCGCAGACTGGGAGGAGTACATCGATGTCATCCCAGAGGCGGAGCGCAACGACATGATCCGTGCCTACTAGTACGCTCGTCTCACTTCCATCCTCTCGGTAGTACTCGCCTGACCGTCTGGGCCTTACAGCAAGCGCCTCACCTCGTCCGACGACGCTGTCCGCGCCAAGGCTAGTCGTGCTTGGTCAAGGTGGGAGATGGCGACGTCGCGGTTGCTTTTGAGCAAGGAGTACCTCGAAAAGGCGGACGACGCTGACTTTGCTTTAAAGTTCGCTAGGATTGAAGTGCGACCCCTTCTCCTCCTCCCTTCCCGCCTCCTCTCGAGTGCTGACGCAGACTGCATTCATGCAGGCTCACTACTTTGTCAACAACGGCTTTATGCAAGACGGCCAGCTCCTCCTCCGCGAAAACATAGACAAGATCCGCAACATTCCCGCGGTCATCATCCAGGGCCGGTACGACTGTGTCTGTCCCGCCAAGACGGCGTGGGATCTGCACAAGGTTTGGCCCGAGGCGGAGTATGTGCGTCGAGACGCTTTCTCCTCCTCTTCTCCTCGTCGAATTTTCAGCTGCCCCTTCCCGCTTCCAGTCATCTCCAGCATGTTTCCATGCGCGGCGTATGCTGACAGCTAATTCGCGCAGATTGTCGTTCCCGACGCAGGTCACTCGGCAACGGAGCAGGGTATCGAGAAGGCCCTCATCGACGCGACCAACAAGTTTGCCAAGCTGGCATAGACAGCCAATCCTTCAACTGCTAGAAAAGCCGCACAAAGACCCTCAAGAGAGGGCGAGCAAGGTACAGATGCACAGCTGGATTGCGTTTTGGTGAGAGTCGGAAACAAGAGAGGGTCTCGATGAGGAGGCGAATCTAGTTGGCGCTGACAGTTGCAAAGAACGCCTGTGTGTCATCAGAACATCAGATGGAGCTGCATGAATGCGAAAGAAAGGCCAATCGCACCTTCTCGACACTTGCGACGGCCTGCTTGAACCGTTCCGCCTCGTCGCGGCAGTTGAGCGGGCTCTTGGTGTTCTCGCTGCATCGAACGTATCATTCAGCAGTAGGGTGAGCGAAACGGAGCACAGCAGGACGCACAGGAAGCACTTGTGCAACGCCTTCTTGCCGTCATCCACCGCCCGCCACTCGTCCGTCTCCCCGCGCTGCTTCCGCAGGCCCGCGCTCCTCTCCAACAAGCCCTCGAGGTCCTTCATGAGCGTCGCCGAGTGGCTCAAGCCCTTTCCGGCTTCCCCCTCGACTGCGCCCCTCTCGCGGTCGAGGTTCTCCTTCTCGAGCGCGCGTTCAATCTCGTCGCGGACCTGCTGCTCTTGTTGCCTCAAGTGCTGGAGCTCGGACGCGATGCGCTGCTGGATGTGCTGGTCGAGGGCGGCTTGGCGGGTTGAGGGGACGGAGGAGGACGGGAGGGACTGGGACGAGAGGTGGTTGATGAGCGACTCGGAGAACTGTACGAGGACGTCGTTAGCGTCCATCCGGCCCTGCCAATGCCTTGCCCAGCCCGCTGCAGTGTTTGCCAGCGTGCTCATCATCGGGATGAGAGGTGGACTCGCCTGGATGGGCTGGTCGCGGTTCGAGAAGAAGGAAGTGTCGCCCGGCGCGGTCTGCTCTACGTCTGGTTTCGACCCTTGTGCGCCCATCCTTGCTGCCCGGCGAACAAGTCGTGGTTGACCCTTGGTCTCGTCGTCGTCAACCTCGACCTCTCGCACTTGTCACTCAATCTCGGCTTGGTGTGGTCAAGATGTCGCTCACACGGCTGCTGCAGCGACTCAGCATCGCACACGCGCCCGCCCAGCCAGCGCGCGCTGCCTGCGCACACCTCTCGACCGCCGTTCACCGCCCTCAAGCGACTTCTTCCCGCGCACCGTACACCGCACTCGACGCACGCGCGGGTCTGCGGGGGCAACAGGCGAGGAGGAATTACGCGACAGGGGTGTCTAGCTTGAGCAACTTGTCACCGGCGCCCGGCTCGACCCACTCGGTCCGTCTCTCATCTCGCTCCCCTCTCGTCCAGATGAACCCGCTCACATCGTGCGTCGTTTGTCTCTGCAGCGCAAGCGTGTCGGACGTGGACGTGGTTCGGGATTGGGAAAGACGGCAGGCAAGGGTCACAAGGGTCAGAAGGCGCGCTCGGGCAATGGCAAGCCCGCGGTGCACTTTGAGGGTGGTCAGACGCCCTTGACGCGGCGGTACCCGAAGCGAGGGTTCACCAACATGTACGTAAAGGTCATCTTCCCCTTCGTAGCGGGAGTGTACTCACACAGGTCCGCGCTCATAGCAATCGGGAGACGCTGGTCCCCCTCAACCTTAACCGGCTGCAATGGTGGATCGACCGCGGCCTGATAGACCCGACCATGCCCATCACGATGAAGGAATTGAGGGACTCGCGGTGTATCCATGGTGTCAAGGACGGTGTCAAACTGCTCGGCGATGTGTGTCAAGCCCCTCCTGCTCCCTTCCTGCGTTTGCTGACTGACCATGAGGAACAGGGCGCGGACTGCTTGACGACTCCCAACTTGCACATCACCGTCTCAAAGGCGTCTGAGGCGGCCATCAAGGCGGTTGAGAAGCTCGGCGGAACGGTCATCTCACGATACTACAACCGCCTCACTCTCGTGCGTCCCCCCCCTCTCTCCCTTTGCCTTTTCGCGTAGCTGACGAGACTCTCGATACGCAGCGGGCCCTCGTCCGCCCCGACATGTTCATCCGCAAAGGCAGAGCCATCCCACGCGACGCCGACCCTGTCACACGGCGCGACCTCATCTACTACTCGAGCAAGGAGAAGCGCGGGTACTTGTGGGTCCGAGCGCAGGCGGACAAGACTATGGCGGAGATGGAGTCGGTTGAGGCGGGTCAGCAGAAGCCGGTCGAGGCGGAGCACGCGAAGCAGCCGGAGGTGTCGGCGTAATTTCGAGCGACGAAGCTCGTTGTACTTTTGTCTCCGCAACATATCGCAGCTTTCACATTTAGGAGCGAGATGTCTAGAGAAACGGCAGTCTTGCTCCAAGAAAAGGGCAAGCAGAAGCGCCAGTTAGAGGAACATGGTCGGGTCGCCTGGAGGAGAACGCTTATCAGCAACGCTCGTTCAGCGGTATGTGGCGGAACGCACGCGAGTTGAAGACCTTGTAGACGAAGGCGGAGAGATCTTTGCCGATCGCGCGGTTTGTCGCGGTGCCGTCTAGATTGCGTCCTTTCTGCACATTGTAAAGGAATATCGCAGATCGTCAGCTCACGTCCGCGAAGCCGACAGAACAGGCCCGCAGCGACCCACCCCGATCCCTACCAGCATCTCCTTCTTGTCCTTCTCGCTCGGACACCGATCCCAGCTCTCATACAGCGCCCTCAGCGTCGGATACTCGGCAACGATCCCTTTGGCGACCGACCCGGTAACCTTGGGCAGCGAGGCAAGCATGCGGATGTACGTGTCCTGCAGGTCTTTGCCTGAGACAACTTTGTCTTCTGTTGTGCCGAGGATCGAGATGTGCGAATGCCTGAGGCGTCTGAGGAAGAGGGTACACGGGTCAGCAGATGGAGGGAGTTGAAGGGAGACAGAGCGCACTGGTAGGGCTTCTGGCCGATGTCGAAAGTGAGCTGCTCGAACCAGTCGACCGCTTCGGTGACCTTGTCAACGCTGACGATCATGCAGCGAGACTTGACCTGGACCCTGCACGAGCAAGAGCGTATCGAATGATCAACGACGGGCTTGTTCGCGCTAAGGACACCGTGCAGATCGGCTGCCTCACGCACCTCATCAATTCCACTTCCAGCTCATCCCGACTCGGCTGATTCTGCCCAATGCCCGCAGTCTTGACACCCTTAGCCGGCGCATCCTCTCCATCTGCGTTCCCCGCCCGAACTGAGTGCCGGTACGCCTCTTGCCTCGCTCGCTCCATGTCGCGATAGAGCGTGCTGAGGCCGAAGACCATGATGAAGAGGTTGACGTGAGGCGGGAGTCGGGACTGTATGGACGAGATGTGTGGAGAGAGGGTCGAGTTGGCGATATGGCGAGAGAGATCGAGGGCGGTTCTATGCGCCGCAGTGTCAGCTTCGCTCGGAGCCAGAAAAGAGAGTGTCCGACGCACAAGAAGATCAATCTCGAGTCCTCTTCAACCACGATACGCTCCTTGTCCTTCAGTGGAACGTACATCCTGCGCTCCTCACTCCACATCCTATCGCACAACCTGGTCCACCTGACGGCACCCTGGCAACCAAGATCCTGCCGCGGTATCTCAGGACATTCGACGTCGCAATCGTACTGCTTGAGCCGTTCTCGGACGTCGCGCGTAATCTCAAGCCATGGCGAAGGCTTCGACTTCTTCCTTGCCGTCTTGCCCTTCTCTCTCCGCCCACCGTCGCCGCACAAGTCATCCGAGTCATCACCGGATGACTGATCGTCGGGACTGGCAAAGGCGGTACCAGAGATGTGAACAGTAAGCTCGGCAGTCGTGACCTTCTTGTCGCCGGCTCGAACGGTGTTGGCTTCGCGCAGGCGCATGCGGTCTGCCGTCTCGAGCTTCTTGAGCGCAGCCTTCGACAGACCGGCAGTTGTGGCGGTCGCCGGGGTGGACGCGACGGACGATGCGCCAGCTTGAGGGGCGCTCTCGGCGGAGAGCCGGGAGGTCTGCGAGGCATGGGTCAGTTCGGCGCATCGAGATCTTTGGGAAGGACGGTGACATACCTTGCGATTGCGAGGAGCCGTCCTGCCATCGTCTTCGCCCACCGCTTCACTCAGTGAGCGCTTGCGAGCGGGTCCTTCGGCAGGCGACCGCTCCTTCTCCTTCCCCTTTCCCTTCGCCTTCTTCCCCTTCGCCTTCGCATCCGCCGCAGGACTCGCTAAGATGTCTGCCCAGAGATCCTGCCCTTCCTGCACGAGAGCCTGCGCTCTGCCGTTCCCTTTGTCAGTCACCTTCGGCGCAGTGCTGGCCCTCGCGCCCTGTGACAATTCGTCCCAGAGTCGGAGTTGCTCGTCGGTGTCGATGTCGTCGATATCGATTACGTGGGGAGGGGGACGAGCGAGCGAAGCGGGAGGACGAAGGGCTGGGGAGGAAAAGAGCCCGAAGTTGTCGCGCATGCCGTGCTGGGAGGAAGACGACAGAATGGGGTCGAAGTCGCTCATATGTGCGAGGGTATGAGCCCGCTGAAGCGGAACGCTCTGCGCGAACGGACGCAGGATCAGAATTGCCCCGGCAGCCTCGAAGGGAAGGATGGACGCACCTGCGCGCTCTTGCTCGTCCCTGCCGTCATGCTCGCACTCCTGCCCATCGGTTGAACTCCATACAGTCCGTTTCCGCGGGCGCTTACGCCGAACAAGGCGGTTGGAGGCGGGAGGTCGTCGGAGGTAGCGAGGTCGAAAGCTCGTTTGGCGGGTCTGTTTAAAGTGATGTCAATCCCAAGCTACCCTCATCAGTCCAGTCCTCGCGCACCTAGTCGCTGCTGCGCTCGTTGAGCCCGCTTGACCTCCCCCACCTCGCGCAAGCCCGCTGTCGTCGTCGCTGCCGTCGCTAAGCTCGATCACAGTAGGCGCCATCTGTTAAGCCCTCGCCGCACCTGTAAGGCTGTTCGCAACCGCTCGCACGCCCTGTGCGAGGCTGTGGAAGCGGTCGCGCCTCGGTTTAATGACGAGGACAGGGAAGAGGCGGATAGAGCTGGCGGCGCTGGAGGCGGTCTCGGCGAGTCGTTAGCAGTCTGAGAGGTCCAGAGGGTGGTCCGCGATGGCTAGCGAGCTCTACCAGTGGCGTTAGCAGGAGCGCAAGCAGAACAGCCGTTCGTCGCCTGTCCGTCTCCGCTGCAGAGCGTAGGACTGCTTGCATACTTGGATGAGTGACAAGCGTGCGCGATCTTCAGAGCTACACGGGAAGCGGGTAACCGGTAACCCGGGACAAATGAGATTGCGTGCATGGAAGGTACAACGACAAGACGATCTCGTTAAGCGGCCAAAACCGGTTGCTCGACACCTGCGCTCCTAGATTTTCCCGGTAACGTAGTCAGTCAGATCTTCTGCCCCGTCGTAAAGCTGCTGCTGCTGGGTGAGGTTCTGGTTGGGAAACGGGAGGCTTTAGTAGTTGAGGCAGGCCGTGACCTGGGGAAGAGTAAGAGCCTTGACAGCGGCATTGCTGCTTAAGGCATGCTGCGCAGGATGGAGTGATGAATCAGTCAGCAAAGTGCCAGCGCGACTGGATTGGTTTGAGAAGCATGTAGCGCACCGGCGGAAGTGCAAAGTGGACGGGGTCTCGGACCGGCAGGAGGACTGCCTGATTCGGTCTGTGGGCATAGCGGGTATAGTTTCCGAGCTGTTCAGTCAAGCCAGAACGGAAGCTCGATGGATCAGCTCTGAAGCTCTTCTCCTTGAAAGAGGGACATACGACAGTACGTACGTACCTTCGCCTGCTCGTTCTGCTTCTGCTTAAGTGTCTGCAGGACTTGCTGCATTTGCGCTGGGAGAGCGGCAAAACCTCCGCCAGGCTGACCGGCCTGCTGCGCCCTGGCAGCAAGTCGTTGACTGCCTTGCGAATATCGGCGCAGTCGTCCCTGTAATCCTCTGCGAGCACAATACCCTACCCTTGCCAGCATGTTTCCAAAGCCTGAGCCATGCTCGGATACTCACGTGCATTATCCTGCCCGCGTATCTCCGCCGACACCCATTCAGCAATGCGGGCGCACGCCGACAAACGGCCAGCTCGCGTCGTGCGTAGGGGGCACGGGGTTTGGGAGCGTGTTCCAGTGCTGGGTAAAGGGAGTACCGTACTCTGCGGGCGCACGGTGGAACACTGGAAGAGCTGTCATCGCGATTCAATGGGAGAAAACGAGTTGGGCCGATGCGGCAGCGAGTGCGGCGCTGAGTGGGTGTAATGGACTACCAGGACACCTTGTAGCGTCTCGGCAATCCACTTGAGCCGTCTCAGCGGACGGCGAGCGTGTGGTTCAGAGTCGACCCTCTTCCCCACTCGCTCATCACGCTGGATCACCCGTGGTCACCCTGCTGAGATGGTTGCCAGCAAGTACGCTCACCTCGATAGGGTCCTAACCCGTGCTGGACCGTACGTCGACCCGGAGTCGTTCCAGGGAGGAGCAGAAGTCCAGTCCTTCCTGAGGGACCAGTGCAAGGTGCTCGTCATCGGTGCGTACGGCTTCGCGAGACCATCTGCCCCGCTGCTGAGCTCACTCGCAACGTATTCTGTTTGCTCGCAGGCGCCGGCGGACTCGGATGCGAGATCCTCGCCAACCTCGCCCTCTTGGGTTTCGCCGATATCCATGTCATCGACATGGACACGATCGACGTCTCGAACCTGAATCGCCAGTTCCTCTTCCGGTGCGTCTCGAGGCGGGGCGGGCGCGAATGAGCGAGAGCTGACGCCGGATTCGCCTTCCGAACGACATAGGCCTGAGGATGTCGGCAAGTCAAAGGCGCAGTGTGCTGCCAACTTTGTCATGAGGCGTGTCCCTGGGTGCAAGGTGACGCCGTGAGTCCGGGGATTACCTTCGCTACTACCGAATGCCTTGCTGACTGTCCAACCTCGCTGTCCTCGCTCTCGCAGCTACTACGGCAAGATCCAGGACAAGGACGACGACTACTATATGCAGTTCAGCATCGTCATCTGTGGTCTCGATTCGGTCGACGCGCGGAGGTGGATTAGCGCGACACTCGTCAACCTTGTCGACCCGGAGGTGCCGGAAAGTCTGAAGCCGCTTATCGACGGGGGAACGGAAGGTGAGTCCGCCGCTTGCCATACCAAATCCCTGACTGTCCAACGCGCATACGACAGGTTTCAAAGGTCAAGCCCGCGTCATCCTGCCGACCATCACCTCCTGCTACGAATGCTCCCTCGACATGCTCACCCCGCCCACCGCCTTCCCCATCTGCACCATCGCCAATACGCCTCGCCAGCCCGAACACTGCATCGAGTGGGCGAGCATCCTCGAGTGGCCCAAGGTGTTCAAGGGTGAGGACCGTCTTCGCTCGAGTTGCAGTGCTCTCTCCCTTACGCCTCGTTTGCTCGCGCAGACAAGAAGCTCGACAACGACGACCCCGAACACATCCAATGGCTTTTCGAGACGGCTCGCAAGCGCGCCGAGGAGTTCAACATCCCTGGCGTGACTTGGAGTTTGACGCAGGGAGTCGTCAAGCGCATCATCCCCGCCATCGCTTCGACTAACGCCATCATCTCCGGTACGATGCCGTCGTCCCGAGTTGAGGTTCTGACGCTGATGTCTGTGCTACTGGCAGCCGCCTGCTGCAACGAAGCATTCAAGATCGCGACGAGCACCAACCCCTACCTGAACAACTACATGTGTGTTCCCCTCCCTCCTCTTCTGACTTCCGAGGCTGATTCGCAACTCGCAGGATGTATACGGGCAACGAGTCGATCTACACCTACACCTTCGAGCACCAGCGCAAGCCCGAGTGCCCCGTCTGCGGCGGCGAGAAGGTCATGGTCTCGCAGAAGCCGTCCAACTCGCTCCAGGACTTGATCGACATGTTGCTCGAAAGGCAAGAGTTGTGCGTCACGCTCGTTGCCCTTTTTCGTTTCGAGAAGCTGGTGAACTTACCAGTCGATGCGCATGCAGCCAAATCCGCCGCCCCTCTCTCCGCCTCGCCTCGAAGTCGCTCTACCTCCAAGCGCCGCCTCAACTCGAAGAAGCGACGCGTCCGAACCTCGACAAGACGCTCGCCGAGCTCATGCAGCCCGGAGACGTCGTCACCGTCACCGACGCCGGGCTGCCCTTCTCGCTCGACTTGGTCGTCCAGTTCGAGCAGGAGTGAGTCCCGCCGACATTCTGTGTACAATTCCTTTCCCTCTCTCGCTCTCGTTCCACGCTTTGTCGCTTCTACCTCGCATGCATCGAAGATACCATGAGAATCTCGTTCGTTTGTCAAAAGTCGTGTGCGCGAAGAATGGGAGGGGACAGCAAGGAAAGGCGAAGCGAGTGTCTCTGTTGTACGAGCTTAAGCAAGTGAACTAAGTTTGTGTAGGAGTGCGAGCGAAGCACCTCCCTCCTCCTTTCCGTCTAAGCGATCATCGGACCCTCGACCTCGTCCCTCTTCTTCCGCCCCGCGAGGATCTCAACGACCTGCAACGCCCACTCGAGGGCCGTGCCCGGTCCACGACTCGTGACCAGGTTGCCGGCAACGACAACGCGGTCGTCCGAATAGTCGTAGTGCTTCTCGAGCTGGGAGCGGACAGAGGGGTGGGAGGTGAGCGGGCCGCCGAGGCCGATTTGAGACGTGAGGGCCGCGAGCGAGCCTGCACGAAAGCTGGTCAATGCCTCGAAAAGCGCGCACAGGGACAGGCGCGGAACACACCAGCGCAAATGCAGCCGACGAGCTTCTGCTCCGACCAGAACCGCCACAGCAATTCCTGTACACGCTTCTCCCCGCTGAGGCGCTCAGCGCCCTTCGCTCCACCAGGAACAACCACTGCATCGAACAAGTCCCAGTGCTCCTCCATGAGCGTCTCAAATTGCGTGTCGGCGAGGATACGCGCGCCGCGCGAAAGGGTGATGTGCGGGAGCGAGTTGGACGGCGAGAACTGCGGCGAGACAGAGACGAGGACGGGGTTGAGCGACGCTCGGACAAAGACGTCGTACGCAGTGAAGACCTCGATCTCCTCCGCCCCGTCCGCGACGAGCACGATCACGCGCTTCTCGCCTTCTTCCTTCGGGAGCGGGTCGAACGCCTTCTGCGCGGCTTTTTTCCACTGGCTGGCCGTGCGCTTGAGACCCTGCGACGCGTTACGACTGAGCGGCCTGTCCTCAAGCGTGACGCCCCAGCGCTCGCCCGCGTCGAGCGCGCGATCGCCGATCTCAACTTGCTCTCCGCCGCTGTTGAGTTCCACCGGCTGCATCGAAGGCAGCGTCGGGACGGGCACACCGTCGAGCTCTACCGCAGTCGAGATCGACTCTCCTTTCCTCCTCTCGCCCGAGCGATGCCCGCTCAACCCGCCTCCCATCCCGTTCACCTCCCCTTTCCCACTCGACGAAGGTTGACGACGACCGCGCTGGGACGTCGTGCGACGAGGAGGGGGCGGACGCCAGCCGTCCAATTCGCTGTCCGGACGGACTTTGGTCGGAGCGCCGGGTGCGGCGGGGGCGAAGGTCACGCCCGGGGCGGCCATGCCTCTACTCGACTCGCCGACGTCAAAGGCGCTAAATTGCGAGCTCGGTCAGGGCGAGGAAAGCAAGCGGGAGGAAGGAAGGAAGAGACGCACCGCGCGCCGATCGAGTCGGGGTGTCGCTCCTGACCATTTGCTTCCGAGTCGTGCAGAACCTCTGAGGGAGGACGGGGGAAGTAGCTGTCTGCAAGCGAGAGGAAGGGAGGATCAGTTGCGTTCGTTGACAATACGCTGAATCTGCTGCGAAGGCGAGTCCAGACAAAGTTCGCTTCTTCCATTGGACCGCTTCTCATACTACTGGCAGCACAGCGCGTCATTTGAGCCGGACAACGCCCATGAAACGGACGATCCGTAATCTTGCCGGCAAGTCCGCTGACAAGCCGGAGGGGAGAGGAGGACGAGGGAGAGCCGTGACGGAGCGGACGCGTCTCGACGACTCACCAGGCGGCGGACTGGTACTGTACGACGCTCCCTGCGGGCTCGGCAAGGTGTTGGGGATGGCGACGGCGTTGTTGGTGGGCGCGTACTTTGCGATGTCGTCGAGGCGTTTCCCGCGTGACGAGCTGCGCTGCTGAAGTTGCGGGCGCTCTGAGCGTGGCGACGAGCGCGACAAGGATCGCACGAGACGCTTGAAGGCGCCCTCCTGCTTGGGCGAGGTCATTCGTGGGGCGTTTGCCGGGAAGCGGGCAGGTCGCGAAGATTCGAGCGGGGTTAGGGGGTTGTGAGTGGCGTGTCTAGAGTGTGCGCGGAGTATGCTAAGCCTGTTCGAAGCCGTGCAAACGAGCTGCGAGGAGAGCGAGGGGTTGTTGCGGAGCGCGACAGCGATCGAGGCGGACCTTGGCCAAAGGCAACCCACGCACTGTCGCTCCTGACCCGCTCAAGGCTCGTGCGCTGCTGTCTTGGCCTTGCGTGACACCCACCGAGCGCACCCGCCACTCTCCGCGCTTCTCGCTCGTCAAAGCCTCCCCTCCTCAATGTCAAACGGAAAGTTGCCCCCCGCTGACGACGAGAAGGGTCCGCAGGGCAAGATCGCGCCGTTCTGGGTCGAGAGCAATCCGCACAGACCGGCGCACAGTCACCGCGCGAGTAGTCCGGGCAACTCGTTCTTCGGGAGGATTGGACTCGCCCAGCCGTCGTTGCGCATGTGAGTTCCCGGCTCCTTCATGGCTGCACCTGCTGCGACGTGAACAGAGCGACGAGAAGATGCTGGGACTATGCGAGGTTGGCCCGAACTGACGCAGTTTTCTTTCGCAGATCCACCATCGAAGACGTCTTCTTCGTTCATCCTGCCGCCGAGGGCGTCCCGACCGACTCTGAGCGACTGAGAGGCCACGTCTCTCTCTGGTTGCCCAAGGCGCGAGCCATCAAGGACCTCTCCGTCCGCTTCTTCTGCCGATATGACATTGCTTGGCCCGACACGACGCCTTACGAGTCGGGTGTTTGCTTGGAACGGACCGTGTCGCTCGTTAGCGATGGAGACGAGATGCAGCTTGACAAGGGTGAGCATACGTTCGAGGTGGGCGCTCGCTTTCTTTCCTTCCCGCCTCCGTTGCCCGCTGAATTCGGGCTCCCTCCATGCGTCAGTTCATCGTGCACATCCCGCCCAGCACGCCTCCTTACGAACGCTCAATCTACGGTCGCGTCCGGGCAGGCTGTCAAGCCGTTGCCCGCGGCCTCGGTCCATTAGGCTGCGAGCTCCTCACCCCCGAGCGCCGCATTTACATCTGCGTCAACCCGGGTCTTGAAGAGCAATCACGTCCTCCTCCACCGCTCAACATGCGCATGGTCGGCGAGACCGACGAGTTCGGGCCGTACTCGTTCAAATTCCAGAGCCAGTATGCGATGGTCGGCGGGCTGGTCTTGCTCAAGATGCACTTCCTCGCGCCAAGTATCGAGTTGATCGTGCATGCGGTCAGGGTCAAGGTCCTGCAGACCTCTGAGCTGCAGTCGCCCGCGACCGGACACTCCTGCACGACCAAGCCTTTCGTCCAGCCCGTCTTCACTCTCGACGCCCTCCATCCACCCAACAACGCCTCTCTCGCACTTGCTGCCTCGTCGACTCCACTCTCATTCTCTCTCACATCCCCATCCTCATCTGTCCCGCTTTTCACTCTCACACCCGGCACCGAACACCGACTCCGCCACCTCTCCCGCCTCCCAAACGACAATGAAGTCCGCCCGACGACGCAAGAAGGTACCGATACGCCTATTCGGATGAGGCACGACTTGCAGGTGGAGATTGTCTGGTCCCGAAACGGAGATGGGGAGGGAGAGAGGAAGAAGACGGTTTTGACGCAGAAGCTGAACATCTTTTCCGTGCGTCCCTTGCTTTCTTCTCCCTCTGTTCGCGAGCCTGACGCAGCAGGATATTGGTTACGCCGCTCGCAGTGCGCCTGCTTCTTCGACTCGCTCACTCTCCCTCTCTACTCCCCGACGGACCCGAACCCAATGACGGACAACACGCGAATCTTGATCCCCTGCGTGTGCGGGATGCCTTTCAGGCGGTGCGTCGGCCGAATGCTTCCTCCTCGAACCTGTGCTGATCTTGAGGATATGTAGGCTGGTCGAAGAACACGGCTCTTCGCTCGTGCGCCGCCACGCCTTACGAACCGGCGACGACGACGCAAGTGTGTCGGACGACCCTGACTCCGACGAAGACGACGAGACGAGGGCTCGGAATCGGCGAAGGCGGGCGGAGGAGGGGAGGCCGAAAGTTGGGGAGTTGCGGTAAACGCGTGGTAGTTATGAGGGACGTGAGTGCGCAGTGAATTATCTTGTCGTTGTAAACAAGCGCAAGCAGTTCATGTCGTTCTCTCGTCTCTGGAGAGCATGACGGACGACTTTGAGGAGGCTGCGCGAGACGGACTAGCATGACAACAAGTGATGCACGGCTTCTAGCTCCTACTTCCTCGAGTATTGCTCTCTAGGCGGACGGGCCGACGGGGTTGCGCGTGTGCTCGGGCATGAGTGACGTGAGGAGCGAGCAGCCGGTCACGGTGTCCGTCGTCACGACGAGGAGGTTGCGAGCTGTTGTAGTATTCGTCAGCATATTTCGCACGAAGGAGAGACGTCCGACGTACAGGGCATTTGTCGATTGAGGAGGCGAAGGGCGGAGACTTCGGCGAATGTAATGCCGCCGAGGAAGCAGACGATCGTCGTAGGCAGCTCGCCCGGCGCGACTGCATTGACACCATGTCAGCACGCAACGCGATGGTATTTGAGGAACGGACGAACGCCTCTTCGAACCGTCATCGATTTTCTGCCGCTCGTCAATCGTCGCACCCGGCAAAGCCTTGACGACGTCCTCGATCCCCTTCCAGCCATTCAAGCATGCCGGTCCCATCCCGACACCCGCCATGCCTCCCGCCGCACTCGCTCCAGCGCCCGGAATCGTCGCACCAATCTTGCTGCCTGTCCCGCCCAGTCCCCCTCCGAGCGCATGCTGCACGAGTCGCACACTCAGCGGCGCATAGCCTGAGAAGACGTAGGACGGGTCTTGAGGGTTCTGTTCGTCGACGTCGTCGACTATGAGGCGGAGAGGCTTGCGGGAGAGAACGAAGGGAGGTTTGGGCGTCGAGCGGGAGGAGGGAGGGGGGCGAATGAGGAGGTTGAGTCGCTCGAGGGAGATGAGGAGAGGGAGGTGGTCGAAACCGTATGCCTACGAAGCGAGTGTGTTAGTACCCACTTTCGTTGCAAGAGGAGGTTCAGGGTCTTACCTGCAGGATGTCGCGCTTGAATTCCTCAAGCACCTTCGGCTTGATGCCGCCTGACACGATACTGTAGAGACACAACAGTCGCAGAACCGTCTTGACGGGCGCTTCCTGATTGATGAGGTCGCGAATCGAGTTCTCCTGCGTCGCAAGGTCGACGCCGGCGACGAGGTCTGTGCGAGAAGAAGATAAGTAGGCGCTCATCTAAAAAGAGAATGGCATTGGCGCACTCTGCTGCACTTCCAAGGCCACGTTGAACTCGTCCGTGCCCGTCAACGCCATGATCTGCTCCGTCAGACTTGTATCTGCGCGTACAAGCGTGAGCAACTACTCAAGGGTATCAATAAGCGACTCACGTAGTCGCAAGGCCTGATGTTCGTTTTGCAGGCCATTAAGCTGACCAACAAATTGCCGCAGCTCCGCCGCCGTCTTGGCCTGATGCCGCTTCTCGTAGTCCTCGTTCAGCCGCCGCGCTGTTCGATTCAAGATGGTCCCGACGACCGCAAAGTTCTTGTCGCGCAATTCGGCGAAGAGCGGGTCGGTCGTAGCGGTGAGCAGGTGTTTTCGCTTGCGAGGCGGGAGAGTGTCGAATGAAGGTTGGGAAGGGGTCGAGGTCGAGGCGGCAGGCGCAGGGTTCAAGACGTTCGGATCAACGTCGACGTGGGCTGCAGAGTGATTTCAACTCAGCGTGGAGCCGTGCAACGAGCGGGCGACGGGCTCACAATGCTTGATGCTGACGACCTCGTCAACAAGCCCTTCGTACGTCAACTGCGTGCACATTGCCGACACCATGTCGACTTGTCGGTCGATGACGACCATCGAATCGATCGTGCCGTTCGCGAGTGGCGCTGAAGAAGGCGTTGAGGCGGGCTGCTCTCTTCGTAGCCGCTTAAGCAGGTCGACCAGTCGCTGCGACAGACCAGGTCAAATGCTTGAGCATGCACGGGTCTGGCCAGATCTCACGCACCCGCGCAGAGTCTCCTTTGCCGATGAGGCGCGGTATAGGGCCGAAAGCTCGCTGGATCGTCATAATGGCTTTCGCAAGGTCGAAGACGGCCGAGTAGTCGCCGTCCTGCTTAACAAGCTTCATCAGCTCTGACGCATCGCAAGGTTTCGAATGTACGCACGAGTTCGATTTTCCTCCACACGTCCTCGTACTCGAGGCTCAGTACATCCTTCTCCAGCGGGATGAGCCCGAGCTGGAACTCCTGAATTTCAAGCGAGCCGAGGACGCCAAGGTCGGAGAGAGCTTTGGTGCACAGGGCGGTCATGCGGGGAACGACGAGGAGGTGATAATTGTGCTGATTTGGCTGAGTATCCGCTCGTATTTGTTCTGTGCGAGTGAGGCATCGGGTCAGCGGCGTCCTTCTGGGCAATGCGAGGGTTGAGTGTCATCCGCAAGACACTGCACGAGACCGTTCGGCGAGTAATGCCCGTCATGAAGCGCGGATGGCTGATTAGCGGTGTCGAACGGACGTGTCGATTTCCGGCTCTAGACTGACCCAGCCTCCCTGGGAGCGAAGGTGCCCACGAAGCGCGAGAAGGACTGGGCTAATTGTGTCCGGGGCGAAGGTATTCCAAGGGCAGGAGAGGGGGGAAGAGAAGGGAGGACTCGCCTGCGATGATCCGCATCCACCGCACTTCCGGTCGACAGAGGTAGACAACGTTCCGCTCTGTCTGCGAGAGTGCACCCGACTCGAGCCAGTACATCTTGGTCACGGCATGATTGTTCTGCGAGGCGAGGTCAGCGTTACACACGAGGTGGGGGAGCGAGCGAACACACCTTCAGCAAGCCGACTTCCGTGACCAGACCGAGTGGACCGGCGAGACTGGGCGTCAGGATGAGTGTCTTTGGGCCCACGATCGTATCGAGCTTCTGCTGGAGTGCGGTGGACCCGACGAGGCGAAGCAAGTCCGTATCGATGGCCGGGGTCTGCGGCAGCGCAGGACCTAGCGTCTGCATGCTGAGTGCGCACGAGCAGTCTGACAGAGCAAGATGGGCTACAGCAGGAGTCGCTTGAGCGAGAGCGAGTGAGCGGTTCTTTAGTAGCCTGCTGTCCTCGATCGCAAGTTGCGAAAACCGGTCCGCTGCAGAGATCGTACTGGGACGCTCAATGTAGCATGATATGATGTCCTGAACGACCTGCGCCCTCAACAAGCTATGCCAAGGCCGAGTTCGCTCTTGTCCCGGTCAATGGATGCGCCGCTGAACGGCGGAACGCCTTGCAACACCTGCTGCTACAGGAACTCAACGCCCTTGTTGCGCTGATCGATCCACCATGTCGTGTCCCAATTCTCAAAGACCTGCGAAAGCTCCTTCGCGGCTGATTCGGGCGAGTCGGAGCCTGCTAGCGAACATCATCAAAAGTACTGCAACGAGAGTGAGGGATTGAGGCGCACCATGGAAGCCATTTCGCGTATCGCTCAGGCCGTACTTCGCCCGTAGGGTATCTGGTTTCTCCCACTGTCCCTTGTACACATGTGTCGGGCCGATAAGCCCTCGCCATCGCTGTATCGCGTCGGGTGCGCATAATGCGAGTGCGACGAAGGGTCCGGATGTAGCATGCTGTACCTGCGAAAGACACCCGTGAGTTGGGCGGAGGAGAGGGACGCATCGGCGAGAAGATGCTCACTAGCCGAGGGAAGTAGAAGCGCCCGCGATGCTCTCCGTAAAACTATGAGGAGAACATGTCAACACGACAGGGTAACTCAACGGAAAGATGGGCCGGAAAGAACAAAACTCACCGCCTCAGCATCCTGTTCTCGCCAGTGTATCCGCTTGCTCCGCACGATCTGCGTGTAACACGTCAGGTTCTGGCAGCTTCATCGTCACGAGTCAATCACACCTCCAGGCCGCTCCGCTTGATGGTCTGCATGATCTCTGTAGAGAGGAGCGAGAGGTTAAGATGGATGGTCTGCTCGCGGAGACGAACGGCGTACCTTGTACATGCGGCTGATGCGCCGCTACAGATGGCTTGATGATGCCCAGTGTGAGCTGCAGAGGCGCAGACGCCGCCATCTCGTGAGTAGTCGTTGAGGAGATGAGGCGAGTCAAATGGGGAGGAGCGGTCATGAGAACAGCGGGCGGCTCGGAGTAGGTCAATATCAGTTGTGGAGTGTTGCTGGAGCAGTCAAGAAGCCAAGCGAGCAGACTTTACGAGCGTGAGTGAAGTGTTGAGGTCGAAGAGATCCCCCGAGGCCCTGTCTGGCCGCATGCAAGCGTGACGGACTTGACGACAGCCCAGGACTGCTCGAAAGCATCGGGAGGCACGAGCGAGAGGAGTGCTGAAAGGTCTCAATGCAGGTTGCGAAAGTTTACACTGCTCACGCCGCCTCGACGATGCCTCTAATCGCAAACGCTCCAGTGCCCGCCTCGGGTGGTCGTCCGACGACGATGCGCGACGAGGGGCTGATCATGTTGTCAAAGTCGCCGTGCAAGGCAGCTTCGGCGATGAAGGCGGAAGTCGTCTCGTACGATGCCTTCGTGAGAGGCGACGCGTTGTTGCCGAGACCTGTCCGGTTGAAAGGCTTGTAGCCGCCTTCGCAGGTCTGCGAGCGCATAAGCATGTCAGCGAGCAGGCCAACCCGAGAGAGCGAGCGACGCCGACGCACCATGTAGTCGGCGATGATCGTCAAGTGGCGGTAGTCGACACCGATACCGTAGACGGAGAAGACGGCCGACATCTCATTGATGATGGCTGTGCGAGCCGCCTCGACACCGTACGTCCGCAGGATCGCGCCAATGTCGTTCGTGCCGAGTTTGTTGAGGTCGACGATGCCGTGGCCGATCTGCCACAGCTGGCGCAGGTTGACACCCTCAGTGACGGCGTTCCGCTGGGCGGCAGCGTTCGCGTTGGCAGCCTTGGCGACGAAGCAGCGAGAGATGCCGGGAACTTCGTGGACGACGGCGATGCGGCAGACTTCCTCGACGATGCCGACGAGGAGGAGCTTGGCAGCTTGCGAAGAGAACTGTGGTGATACGCGCCGCGTCAGCGACGAAAGGGGGGAGAACCGGAAGAAGCCAGCAACGCACTTCGAGCTCAAACTCGCACGACTCGCCATTCTCCTTGTCGAAGACGAGCTTGTTGATGAAGCGCGACGTGCTGGGTACACGTCGCTCGTACTGCTTCATCCGCTCGAGCGACTCGGCCTTGGATCGTCGTGCGACCGCCTCGGGGTCGTCATCGTCCTCATCGCTCGACTCCTCATCCTCCTCGGCAGCTGACTTGAACTTGGCCTCGAGCTCTTCCTCTGGGTCAGCAGCCTCATCACCCTCGTCCTCGTCGTCGTAGTTCTGCTCGTCGTCCGCCTGCCTGCCCCGTCGCTCGTCATCGGCATCACCGTCGATGACCTCGCCATCGTCGCGACCGACGACGCCAGCATCCTCCTCGCCCGCGCCATCCTCGTCTGCGCCGCTGGTCTTGCCGCCTCGTCGCTTGCCCTCCTTCTTCCCCCGCCCGACATCGGCAGCCTGGCTCTTCAACTCGCGGTCGTTCTGCTTGATCTCCTTGGCAATCGCCTTATCGAGAAGCGGAACGAAGGTGCGGGCGATGCCGGCGAGGATCTGCTCGCTCGACACGCTGTACTCGGCCTCGTAGTCGGCGCGCGGGAAGAGGTTGAGTCGGACGGTGTACAGCTTCGAGCGTGTGTAGCTGTTGTCGCTCGTCTTGGGCGTCAACCGTTCCTCGACGGTGACGTCTTCGACGACCTGCGAGAGTGTGAGGCGGGTCGAGGACTGGCAGAACGTCTTGAGACGCGCGTCCGAGACCGACTCGACGATTGGCAGGTTCATCGTCGGCGTCTTGATGTCCTGCGAGGCGGTCATGACGATCTCACGCAGACGAGGGATACCGAGCGTAACGTTGGCGGCACCGTGACCGGCAAAGTGGAACGTGTTGAGCGTCATCTGCGTCGACGGTTCGCCGACACCCTGCGACGCCAAGAGACCGACCGCCTCGCCGGGCTCGACGAGCGAGCGCATGTACCGCATGTTCATAAGCGAGCGGAAGTGCTCGATCGAGACGAGGTCGTCGCGGCGGATGTGGGCGGGCCAGTCGGCCATGTCGCGCTTCTTCTTCGGGCGGAGGAGGCGCTGCTTCGGGTTCTTGACGTACTCTTCGATCGCGCGGGCGTAGCGCTCGGAGACGGCGCCCGAGACGGTTGAGGGCGAAGCGAGCGAGAGGACGGGAGGGTGCGCGTTGGGCTTCTTGAGGGATTTCTTCATCGCATCGGGAAGGACCTCCTCGACATCGTTCGTCCGGTCGAGCGCCGCACGCGGGTTGTACCGGCTGATGATCGACTGCATGTTGCGGACGGCAAACTCGAACTGAAGCAGGTGCTTCTGCTTGGTGACGTCGAGCGAGTCTTCGCCATAGTGAAATTGGAGAACCGACTGGTCGGCGTTGCGGACGGTGTGGTCGTAGTGGACGCGAAGGCCCTCCAAGTGCTTGATCAGGCAGCGCTGGAGGTATCCGGAACGCGACGTCTTGACGGCCGTGTCGATCAATCCCTCGCGACCGGCCATGCAGTGGAAGTAGTATTCTTGAGGCCGGATACCGGTCAAGAAACGGCCTGCGACGAAGCCTCCGGCGCGGGGAGCCGTCTCAAACGCCTTGAACGACGGAAGCGTCTTGCCGGAGACCATGACGGGGACGCGGCGACCCTCGAGCGATTGCTGGCCGAGCAAGCACGAGATCTGCGAGGCGTTGACGTTCGAGCCCTTGGCGCCCGAGACCGTCATAGTCTGCATGTTGTTGTGCGGGAAAGGCTTGACGAGACCGTTCGGGAGACACGTCTTGATGAGCTGGGTCGTGACCTGGTTCGTCTCGCCTTCGACGGTTGCGTCAAGCCCGGCAAGCTTGTAGTCGTCGCGGAGAATCTCCTCGAGGCGGTTGCGAAGGTCGTCAGCGGTCGCGGGGTCGGAGCGGTCGGCACTGGCAAGGCCAGTGTAGTCGAGAGCGGCCGAGAGGCCCTTGTCGTTGACGGTCTGCAACATACGGCGGCGGTCGTGGTTGCCCTTGGCGGTGAGGACGAGGTCGTCCATGCGGCAGGAGAAGGCGCGGCTCTGAAGAAACTTGGTCAAGAGGCGCGAGAGGATCGAGAGGAGCTTGCCGGCCGTCGTCGCGCCATAAAGCTCGTAGACGGAGTGGACGAGACCGAACGGCGAGGCACCTATCTGCGCCTTGTCGATGATTCCCGTCAGCATGTCGCCGTCGTGGACGACGACCTCGCCCTCCTCCGCAAAGACGCCCCACGCCGAGCCGGGAACCTTGCCCTTCGACGTGAAGTAAATGCCGCACATCTCGGCAGGCTGGATGTTCTTGAGCACCGTCGAGATCTGCGGGCGACACCGAGTCAGTATGAGAGCTAGAAAGACGGGAGCTGTCCGGACGCACGACCTGCTTTCCAGTCCACATCGGCCGGGGCTTCCAAACGGCGGGCGGGACAGTCTTGACTGTCCCTTCGCCGGTGTAGTCGTTCTCGGGGCGGAACGCGCCGTAGATCAGCTGGTAGTACTGCTCGCGAGTGAAGAACGTGTCCTTGTTGGTGAGCCAGACGCCAGCGACGACGTGGTCCTGAATCAAGCCGCGCAAGGGGTTGCCCGACGTCGGTACGAGGTACTGGTTGTCCGTGTTGGCGATCATGCGCGCCTCGGCCTGCGCAATGAGCGACTGCGGGAAATGCATGTTCATCTCGTCACCGTCAAAGTCGGCGTTGTACGAGTTGCAGTTGGCGTAGTGCATGCGGATTGTCTTCTCGCCCTTGAGCA
The DNA here is from genome assembly GCA_009806315.1 of Rhodotorula sp. ZM1. NCBI lineage: Eukaryota > Fungi > Basidiomycota > Microbotryomycetes > Sporidiobolales > Sporidiobolaceae > Rhodotorula > Rhodotorula sp. ZM1. The sequence goes on along the minus strand of QYSD01000039.1, from coordinate 55,869 downwards.
CCTTGACGCGGTGGCACATCATTGAAGGCTTGTGCAGCGTCGGCTGACGGTTGAGGATGACGATGTCGCCGTCCTGCAGGTGGCGGTACACCTTGCGGTTGATCTGCGGCGTGCGCGTCGGAGGGAGGCCGACGTCGGGTCGGGACGCGGCGGCGAGACGCTGTCCGGCCGTCGACGTCTCGGGCGCGAGGAGCTTGTTGGCGAGCGCCGTGCGCTCCTCGAGCGACATGCGGTCGAGCGAGATGAGGTTTCCGTCCTCCATCTGTACAAAGCTTGCGCCCGGGTGCTGGTGCGGTCCATTAATGACGGCGCGTTTGAGCTGCTCGTAGTTGTGGTCCGTAACCGGCTCCGGGAAGGTGAGCTTGCGCGCAAAGACGGGCGGGACGCCGATCTCGTTCGTCTCGATGTTGACATCGGGCGAAATGACGGATCGTGCGGCGTAGTTGACACGCTTGCCCTGTGCAGCGGGGAGCGTCAGCAAGCAAGAGCGAGCGGGAAGAGACGAAACCCGAGTACGCACCATCATGTTCTTGCGGAACAATCCCTCCTTCTTTTCGAGGAGCTGCTTGACACCGGGCGTCGGCAACTTTCCCTGCTTGACGAGCATCGGGTTCTTCCCCGCGTCCATCATCGAGTTGACCGTGACCTGCAAGTTGATCAGACTCTCGTACAACATGGTCGTCAAGCGCTCAATCGTCACGCGGGGCTTGCCGTCCTCGCCGACCAAGTCGGGGTGGTCGGGCTGCGTCTGAGCCTGGAGGAGCCGGACGTTCAGGTCACGCACGACGATCGACTGGCGGAGGATATTGTTGAGGAGCGAGTTTTGCGGGTTTTCAAAGACCTGGTCGCCCATTGTCGAGGCGGGGCGGAAACGCGAAGGCGGGACCGAAACGACGTCCATGAAAAAGATGTCGGCGGACGCGGCGGGCTTCCCGCCGTGCTGTTGGTCGGCAGACGAGCGGGGAATGCGAGACGAAGACGCGCGAGAGAGGGGACCGTGAGGTGCGTAGATGAGCGTGACGAGTTCTTGCTCGTTGGCGAAGAGTCGGCGAAGGTGCGCGCGCACTTCGTCGGGAGTGACGATCCGCTCCGTCTGCTTGCCGCGCACCGAGCCGATCGCGTCCTCGTCCTCCTCCTCGTCGTCCTCCCCCCGCTTCTCAGCTTCGTCCTCATCAACATCCATCTCCTTCTCCTCCTCAGACTCGTCCTCATCGTCCTCTGACTCGTCCGACTCGTCATCAAGTACCATCTTGCCCCCTCCGTTCTGCTTCCCCTTCGGCTTCAATCCCGCGAGTCGCGCCTCGCGAAGGACGTTCGGCGTTTTGAGACGCATCGTCTTATGGATCGCCTTTTGCTTGGCGACGAGCGAGTATTGGATAATCTTGGTGTGGCCTTCTTTGCGGACGCGATGGGCGTAGCTGGCAGCGCCAACACAGATGCGTCAGCACAGGAGCGCAGTGAGCGAGAGTGAGTGAGGACTCACGCTCCGCAGTGCTCGCACCTCCGCTTGGCGCCCAAAGTCTTGAGAAACTGCGCGATGACCTTCCTCCTGACATCGAACGCCGTCCCGCTCTCCTTGTACTCATCCCTCCCATGGTGCTCGATCCCTCCAACACCCTTACCTTTCTTCGCAACCCTCAGCGCGCCCTTGACAAACGCATCCAACCGCGCTCGAAACTCGTCGGCCGTCTCCTCAGTCGACTCGCCCTGCTCGGCATCTTCGACGTTGTCGGATGCGGCGGCTGCGCGGGCTGCCTTCGTGGACTTGGATTTGGATGCGGGTGCGGGGCCTTGGAAGTGTGCGTCGAGTTCGAGGGCATGGGTTACGAGGCCGTGTTCGAGGAGGGTCAGGCGGGCGATCTGCTTCAGGAGCTGCGTGCGTTGCGACCACTCGCATCAGTTCTGAATCGAATTGGAGGGTAGAATGCAAGCGCGCCTGGACTTCACCGACAAGGAAGCGGTGGCAGTAGGTGCAAGTTCCGCGAAGGAGCTGGAACGCTTGGACCATGTAGAGCGGGTGGAAGACGGGTGCGGGGAGCTCGATGTGTCCAAAGTGCCCGGGGCATTCGAACGAGGTGAGGTGGCAGGTTGAGCAGCTGTGCGAGTCGCGTAAGAGGAAGTGAGCCGAAGGAGTCTGCCGAGAGGGGGGCGGGGGAGGAGGAGGGAAAGAACGCTGCGCACATGTCTCCCTTTCCCAACGGACCGAATGCCGGGTCGTACAGTCCTCCAGCGTTCGGGTTGTTAAGGTTGTCAAACAGGACGGGATTGACGACCTGCTTGACAGACATGCGGCGGGTGTCTGGCGCATGAAGGTAGGAGAAGGAGAGCGAGGTAACCTGCGATGCGACGGGGTTGGCGATGTCCATCTTGCGCGGTCACTCGTGCGAGACGGAGTGGGGATGGCGCGAGTTCGAGGGGGGAGGACGAGCGCGATGAGCGAGGCTCAGAGGGTGGCTCGAGCTGGGCGCGCGTTCCAGGTCAGAGCTGTAGCGCGTGCGAGCGAAGTGCACCTGGCAACCCCAGCGAGTGCCAGCACCGAGCCAGGCGAGCTGTTCGAGGGAGAAAGCACGGTCGCAAGCTGATGAGGAAGCCGTCCTCGCAAGTCGCTCCGGGTGGTTGGCCGGTCGATGGAGACTAACAATGAGTCTGTGACTGTATTTGTGCGGTTCTTCGCGAGTCTGTACGATGTGGTGTCGTGGACTCGTTTCTCATCAGTAGTTGGCGCACAGCTCGCGCACTCTCACTCTCACTTGCTCCTCTGCTGGGACTGGTTGGCTGGGAGTGGCCAGGAGACAGTGCTGATAGACTGCTAGAACTGGCCATGCACGGCCGATCCACCTCCAACTCGTACCGCATCCCCATCTCATCCCCCACAGCACAACCCGCTCCCACTTTACCACGCACACCCAGGCGCAGACCATCCGCATCTACCTCATCCTCACATAGGGGACTCGCAGGCAGGGCTCATGACGCGGCGAGCTGGCTCGTCGGAGGCACGGGCAAGACGGGCGTGCGACGGTGGATCGTCCTCGCCGGCCTGAGCTTCGGCGCCGTCGTCTTGTTCTCGTCCAGCACTGCGCCGGAAGCGCTCACATGGCCGAGTCGAGGGTGGAGCGTTCTGGACTGGCGAAAGGGGGAGGACTTGCTGGTTGTCAACCCGGACATCGCTCCCGTCGTCGACCGCTCAGCGCTCGAGAAACTCCGTCTGCTCGAGATCCACTACGGCGCAGACGAAGAAATCGAGCCCGCTTACGACGGGAACGACAACCGCCAAGCTGAGCGGTACCGCGCCCGCACGAGACCAAACCTCGACAAGCCGCCGCTCGTCGTCGAGATTCCAGAGTATGTCAAGCCCGATCCGACGGCGCCTGCGCCGGCGCAGCGTGTGCAGTCGGATGTGCTAGATGAGGAGGTGTGCGGCGCGAACGGTTGGAGGTCGTGCCAGTTCTTGGTCCCGGCTTGGCTAGGTGCGTGCAGTCATCTCGCTGACGGCTCAGGTGACTTGGGCGAGTAGAGCTGATCGAAGACCTTGACTTTTTGCGCACAGGCGAGCAGGAGACAAAGGCGCAGCAGCACCTTTACCAGCTCGGCCTTCTCGCGCTCGCCCTAAACCGCACGCTCGTCCTCCCCAACGTCTCGAAATCCCGCCTCGGCACATGCTACCGCCAGCCCTTCTCCTTCTATTACTCTCCCACGTCCCTCTCAGACCTCGGCATCCCTACTATCTCGCAAGAAGACTTTATCGCCTGGACCCTGAGACGGGACCTCCCTCCCTCGGCTCAAGTCGTCACTATGGGCAACGCGAAAGCGAAATACCTCTCCGGCGCAGTCGAGATCGATTCGGCGAGCGATCCAACTCTTGTTCCCTCGAAGCCGACCCGGAACCTCTGCCTCCGCGCGCCCCGAACTCGACTGGACTTTGCGGGTCACTCGCCGCTCGCCATATACCCGCCCGAGGGATACCATCGCAACGAAGTGAGCCGGCTCGCGTTCGGCGAGAGCGTCGCGAGGACGTTGCAGTCGGCCGAAGTCGCCGCTCGCGCTTCTCGCGCTTCGAGCTCGCGCGAAGCAGGTGGTCAAGCGCTGGCGGACGTCCTGGCATTCAACTACGAACTTCGGTTCCCGATGCTCTCGCCCACAGTCGCCGCGTCGTTCGCCTCGCCCGACTCGATCACCGAGCCCCGCCCCTTCGAACACTTCCCCTACGCCTCAACCTGGACTTCGCTCGCTTCGCTCCTCTCTTCCCGCCTCTCGCCTTTCGTCGCGATCCACTGGCGAACCGAGACGCTCTCACCCTCGAATCTCTCTCCCTGCGCCTCGTCGCTCGTCACGAAACTTCTTGCTCTCAAACGGCAGTACCCTCAGTTGCGCAACGTCTACCTCGCCACTGACTATCCGATCGAAGCGCTCGATCCGGCAGCGTTCGGAGAGACGGACGTCGCGCATTCCGGCACATTCGCAAAGGTCGTCACGCCCCAGCATCATGCGGCCATGAGGCGGTTCCTCAAGGATTTCAGGGCAAAGTTGAGGGAAGAGATGGAGTTGAGATTGACGACGTTCTCGAAGGAACAGGTGGGGTTGCAGGCAGAGATGGACGAGGCAGGCGGAGGGCCGGAGACGATTTTGCCATATTCGCTCGCATCGCAACTCGCGAACCTTACCTCCGCCGCCGGCTCCGACTCGACGACCTTCCCCTCTCTCGACGCACTCGACTCTGGCCTCCTCGGCATCCTCGACAAACTCATCGCCATGCGCGCCCAACTCTTCCTCACGGGCGTGCCAGGCGTCGGCTCGAGCACGGCCGGCGCGTGCGCCAAGCTGAGCAGCTTTACGAATCAACTCGTGCAGGCGAGGGAGAAGGCGCGCGCCTTGGCTGAGGAGGAGGGAGGAGGAGCAGAGGGCGGGTTGTGGAACACGGTCGCACACTTTTCGCTTTCAGGCGACGAGGTCGACTGAGCGGGTCGGGAGAGAAGGCGTTAGCTGGCCATGGTACCTTGCAGCGGTTGTGCAAGGCAACGGATTGCGCCCGCAGCTCAAGGCGAAGTCACAAACGGGTCGTCGGGGATGATCTTCACTCGGACCTCGACCGCTCTCAATCCAGCTCACGGCTCCGCACGTCCTTCTTTGACATTCTATCGACGATACGGCGTGCCCTGCTCGACCCCCTAACGACGGCTGCTCTCGCCTTGACCGTCCTTCGCGAACGGGTCCTTGAACGCGATCGCACCGTTACTGGGCCTCACGAGCGGCCTGTTGGCTTCCGCGCCCTGGTTACAACGACTACGAGACCTCGAGTCGCTGCGCTTGGTCCTCGAACGCGTGGGCGGGCTCTCCGACCTGGACGAACGGCGGGGAGGCTTGCCTTCCTCGTCGTCAGAGGTCTGGACGCCTATGTCTGGATGGCCGGCGTCGAACATGAAGCTGTCGTCGCCCTAGAAGGTCAGTCTTGCGAGGACAGAGTGACGACCGCGAGTTTCTTACGGGTCCCGATGCTTCGGCTGCGAGGACTCTTTCGCCTCCTCCGAAATTCGAGGGCTGGAGAGACGCCTGCCGGGGTGGTTCTGCACCTCGATCTCCTCATCGGTCCAGACCCTAGTCCCAGGGTGTGGATCGAAAGGTGTGTGGCCACCCGTGAGCCGAGGCGTTCCCTCGCCACGGCGTAAGGAGCTGGGGGTTCCACACGTATCAGGCGTGGGTCCTCTCCCTCCCTTTCCTCAACGAAGAGGAGAACGCACCCAGCTCCGATTCCAGAACGACTGCTCTTGACAGAGGGCTCGCCGCGTTTCTTCCGGTCCTCCTTGGACTTGAAGACCTTGGGTCGCCAGGGCATACTTGGCCGAGTGCGGAGGGACAGGCGGGTGTGACAGAGGGGAAGGAAGGGGTTAGAGCGAGGGAGGTGTTCCACCCGCTCAGCGCTCATCGCTTCCGCGGATCTTCCGTCTCTCCTCTACACCTATATTTACACACTAGAGCTGTCATGCGACCCCTTTACTCGCACAGTGCGCAGGCGGGACCGACAAACGAGGCGAAACAAGCGTTGCAATGCGAGTCATAAGCGGACGGAGATACCACTACGTTGGAAGGGGCGGCACAGAGAACACTAAGGCTGTGTCGAAGTCCACTGGGCGGGTGCAGGGAGGACTATTACTCGCCCTCACGAACGACGGGGCCGACGTTTCGCTTTCCGAAGCGCTTCCTGGCGCAAAGCCTCTAACCCCTCCTTGGTCGTCGGGGCTTTGGGTGGCGGGGCCCGGTCCTTCGGGGGCATCGTCGAGTAGGTTGTTGGTTTTTTGGGCGGGAGGCGGCGTCGGTAGGCGTCCTCGATGACTTTAAAGGCGTCTTCAAGGAAGGGGTGGTCATCGCCCGCTTCCGAGTCGGTGTGCATGCCGACGTCTCCTTCCTCATGACTGTGACCGCCCCCACTGCCGAGAACGAGACTTGAAGCCGCGAACAACGGTGTCAGCGTTCTCCGGAAGACTCTGTACTTCGAGGAGAGGCAGAACTGACGATTCGTTGCTCGGCCTCCTCCGACGCCGGCTCTCATGCTCCTGTAAGAGTTGAGCTCCAAGCCGACGGTCGCCGCCAACGCGAGACTCCTGTGCGGCCGCCGACGCGTTGTCCATGAGCGCCTTCTCGTGTGGAGCGATGGTGTTACCATCCACGACGCGCTTGTCCTCGCCCTTCTTCGGCTTGAAGACGTTGAGCTTCTTCCAGTCAGGCATCGTGGCTGAGGTGAGCCGGGAGACAAGTATTAAGAAGGGAGAGGAGCGAAAGAGACGAAAGGCGGGACCTTCCCAACTCCGCGGACCCTCCGTACCGGCCGTCCCGCGCTCGCTCACCTCCCCACACCACGTTGACCACGAGCGCGGGCAAACGTTCAAGCAGCGACGGGAGCGACGGGCGAGTCTCTCTCCGCGAGATTGCGCAAGGTAGAATCGAACCTGATCTTGCAAGACGGCACGGAACAAGCGATAGAAAGGCGCGACGAACGAGAAAAGCGCATAGGGCGAAAGGCTATGGGTTAAAAGGTGGCGAGAAAGCGAGCGAGGGGTGATAGTTGAACGATATTGCGAGGGGTCGATACGGGGAATAAGCGAGTGCTGAGACGAGGCGGAGCGAGGCGCGATTAGTGTGAATGAGCCCAGTCGGAGTCGATGTAGGGATATCAGAGGCTGCGAGAGGCCGGACAGATGAAGCGAGAGAGAAAACGAGGCGTAGATGCAAGGCGAAGCGAGGGTGATTAGGCGGCGGCGGCGACGGGCTCGTCCTTCTTGGCTTCGACGTCCATGGCGAGCTCCTCGGCGGGAGCATCAACGGGAGCGACGACCTGCGAGCTCAACAGCAAATGTCAGCTGTCAAAGTCAGCCAGAGAGTCGGAAAGGCCGAACGCACCTCCTCCTTGGCCGCCTCAACAACCGGAGCAGCCTCGACCGAGTCATCCTTCTTCGGCTCCTCGACGGCTTCAACCTCGGGAGCCTCTTCGGCAGCGGTCAAGGTCGAAGCCTCGGGGACGACCGGCTCGGCGGCGGTGGCGGGAGCGTGCTCCTCGGCCGGGACGGCAGGGACGACGTCCTTCTCTGGTGTGCGATGAAGCAATGGCGGACTCAGCGTTGCCGACGGGCAGGAGAGAAGGAGATGGACGCACCCTTCTTCTCCTTCTTGGGCGAGCTGAGGAAGGCGCCGACCTTGGCTGCGAACGACGCCCAAAAATCTCAGAAAACTTTGAAAGGTCTGATAGAACGAGCAGGAAGTGGAGAGGGAAGCGGTACGCACCTGAGAGACGGCGCGAGAGCTTGGTCAAGTCGCGCTTGGGCTTGTCCTCCGTCGTGGTCTGTGCAATCCAGCGAGACCGTCGAGTCAGCCCTCACTTACCCATCCAAGTCTGCACGGAACAACGGCACGAACACGCACCGACTCGTCAACCTTGACCTCGCCCTTCTCCTCCTCCTTCACTCCCTCGGCGACAACGGGCTTCTCCGCCTCGCTCAACTCCTTGAACTGCTCACCAGTAGACTCGTCAACAGCCTGTCCAACCGGCTCGACAATCTGCGGGACTGGGGCGGCGGCAGCGGCGCTGGCCTCGGCGAGGGCGACCGTATTGGGGGCGGTGGTCGCAGCCGGAGCTTCGGTGGCGGTGGTAGACTCGACGGGGTCGGCGGCGGCGGGAGCTTCGACGACGGGCTGGGGCTTCTCCTCCGTCGGAGTCTTGACTGTGGAGCCGAGCGAGGGAGACGGGGTCAACTCGAGATCCTTGGGCAGAGTAAGCGAGTCCGACGTACCCTTCTTCTCCTTCTTGTCGCCAAAGAACGACTTGACCCTACACAATCGAAAGACCAGCCGCACACCCGAAAGTCAGCTTCCGCCGACTCCACAAGCGAGACAGCCTCGACCGTAGCTCGAAACGCACTTGTCAAAGACACCGGGGCTCTTGGGCCTGTCGTGCTTCTCCTTCTTGTCCTGGTGCTCCTCGGCGTCGGACGTTTCGGAGGCCACAGCGGCCGGAGCAACAGCGGGCTCTTCGGCGGCAACGGCGGGGGCGACGGGTTCCTCGACGGCCGGGACGTTCTCCTTGGCTGTAGGAGCGTGGGACCGGCACGGATTAGCGAGGAAAGGAAGGGAAGCTGGTTGGGAAGGTGAGCAAGGGAAGGGACGCACGAGTCTCTTCGACCTTGGCCGGCTCGGCCACGACCTTCTCCCTCGTCGGTGAGGTCGAGTTCGACTGTTGCGCAACGCACAAAAGCCTAGTCAGTGAAAAGAACACGGAGAACATGCTCGATCAGAAGGGCTTGTTTCGAAACGAGCCGGCGTCTCAATCTCGCCGCCGAGCGAGAGAACAAGTTCGTCGCGCCGCAGCAAGTTTCGCAAGGACGGGCGCCGTGCCAGCTATGGTCTTGCGTTCGTCTGTCAAAGGCAGCGGACGTGAAGGAGAGGGAAAGGAAACGGAAAGGCCGAAGTCGGGATGTCGCGTGAAAGACCGCCGTCCTTCCCAGTCACGCGCCCAGTCCATATCGCGCTCGCCACTGCTTCAACGCGCGCCCAAAGAAAGGGAGAGCCAGCAGTGTCCACGAGAGACAGTGCACGGACCCAGAGTCGCGCCCCAAGTCGCGGGGTAGGCGAGAGAAAATCGAGTGAAGAAGAAGAAGGCGGGGTTGGGTGAAAGGGAGAGTGCGGGAGCGAAAAAGCGTGCAGTCTGACGAGGCGAGGCTCGAAGACGCACCTTGGAGTGGAAGAGCTTGTTCTTGAGGTCGCCGAACGGCGAGCGCTTCTTGTGCGCTGCCGTTGTCGAGACGGGAGTGTCGTCCTTGACGGCGGTCGAGGCGTTGAGGGCGGGGGCTTCGCCAGCCTGTGCGGCAGGGGCGACAACCTCCTCGACGGCTTTGGGTTGGTCTGCGGCGGGAATGGGGGCGGGAAGCGTGGCGACTGCAGCAGCGGACATCTGGGTTCGAACGAGGAGGGGCGTGAGCGGCGTGTGCAGGGCCTTGGAGAGCGTGGGACCAGCTCACGGTGCTCGAGGGTGTGGCAGGGAGTGTCCTGGAGCGGCTGGAGGGGTGCTCAAGCGCGAGGAGCGGGGTGAGCGAGTGAGCGGGAAGAGGAAGAGCTGTGCGAGCGAGCGACGAGATGAGCAAGTGTCCGCTCGGACCCGCTCGCTTGTTCTGTCGACAAGCATGACACGCACGTCAGCAGCGTCGTGGCACGTACGCACGAAGCTGTGTCTGCCCAAACGGGACTTGCCGTGAGGGATGGCGGAGCGAGCATCCTGACGACGGTGCAACTCGACGACTCGGTTGGAGCTGGACTTTCAACGATGCGCTGCGAGTGACCAAATGCCTTGTAACTGTATGGCTGCGCTACGAACCGCGTTGAGAAGGGGGGACAGCAGGACAGGGGGCGCCCGCTTCTTCCTTCGTCGTAATAAACGCTTTTGACGACTTCGCTCCGAACAGTCTAGCTTTACTCCAGCCACGCACGCCACTGTCCCTTGACCACGGCAACCCCGTCTTTCGACCCACTCACTCCCACCCACGCGACCCTTCCCTCGCCGTCCTCCACCGCCTCACTCAGCGACCGCGACCGCTCGCTCAATCCCGCCTCACCGATCCACTCGGATAACCCGTGAGTTCGCCTCGTTCTGCTCTTCGGGGTGGCCTGGACGATGCACGGGAGGAACGGGCCCTCTGGGTGGAGGGGCGGACGCATCTTCGCCCGCCACCAGCGCTCGGCGTCGATGACGGGGTTGGGTGCGCGTGCGTCGCCGGAGGGACATCGCAGACGCATGGAGCGGTTGCGAGAGCCACAGAAGCCCCGCTACCCGGAGAACCGGCTCGCTGACGAATCGACCCTCGTTGACTTGCGCGCTCCGCTCCCGCCTCTTCGCCGACCGCCCGCTCCTCTTTCTCCTCGCCACCCGCCGCACCCTCGCATCAGCACTCGACAACCATGCATCTCTTCGTGCGCGACCTCTCGGGCCACTCGCTCTCGTTCGGTACGCCCGCCCGTTGTCCGCCCTCCTCGTCCGTACAGCTGGCTGACCCTAGTTTCCGCGTGCAGACGCCTCGGACGTCTCTTCCCTGCAGTACGCCATTGCAGACCGCACCGCCATCCCAGTCGAAGACCAGCGCCTCGTCTTCGGTTCCTCGCAGCTCGTCGCGGGCCGAACACTCGCCTCGTACGGCATCGCTTCCGGGAACACGGTCGGACTCGCCCTGCGATTGCGCGGAGGCGCACCGAAGAAGAGGTGCGGGTTCATGTTGAGCGCGACGGATAGGTGTTCGCAGGCTGCGGTCAGGATTGTCGGAGATTGCCAGTTGTGCTCGGCGTCGTTTTGCTCGAGGCACAGGCTTGCGGAAGGTGCGTACGACGCCCCTCGCTCGTTCAATTAGCTGTGCTGATGTAGTTGCTCGCGTCGCAGACCACTCGTGCCCGAAGCTGTCGACGTGCCGAGAAGAGGCGTTTGAGCGCAACAAGGTGCGTTCTACCGCTCCGTTCCTCCCCACCTCGACGAGCACACTGACACGCGTACTGACTCGCAGGCCCGCCTCGAGGCGGACGCAACGCACACCGAGAAGCTCGCGCGTGTCTAGACGACGTCTGCTCAATCCTCTGCCGATTCCCTCGACCCTCTCGACTCCCAACTCGCAAAGATACCCAGTTCCCCTCGACTCGTCTGACGCCATGACTGCATCTCGCGCTTCAACTCGACCCCCCCTGTTGCTTTCGCCCTCTAGCTCTCGCGCGCCACCCCCCGGCTCTGCTCTGTAACCCGCGCCCGACGCCCGCCTGTTGTTTGCCACCCACATCCACGCCGTAAGCTAGACGTAGCCCCTGCAATAGTCTGCTCAAATAGAGGAGTGAAGAGTGAGACCGGCTAACTTTGTGACAGTATTGCCGAGTTGCGGACTTGGCTTCCGTCTGTACACTCGAGTTGAAAAGTCTTTGTGCTGCTCAGTGCTATACACAAACTACAGTCAAGTACCAGCTCCTACCCAGCGTTCTCCGCCCAACGCCGCACAGCAACACTCCTCCCTCACCGCACGGAGACCCAAGTGAGAAGGATGGCCTCGTCTCCGTCGCCCGCCAAGCGCCTCAACCAGCTCGTCAGCCACATGAGTCCCTCCAGCTCGACCGCTGCCTCCCCTGACGGTGAGTTTCTCTCTCGCTCTCGCTCCCGACGCGCCAATCCCGTGCGGGGTCGGCCTTTCTCCCTCTCCCTCTTAACTGACCCACCTCGCCCCGTCTCCCGTACGAAAACGATGCACCTCCCAGTCTTTCACTCGACTCCCTACGCACCACCCGACGCAATCTTTGCCCTCACCGCGGGGTACCAGCAGGACAAGTTTGAGAACAAGGTCAACCTCGGTGTTGGCGCGTACCGCGACAACGAGGGGAAACCGTTCGTACTCCCCGTCGTGAGGAAGGTGAGTCAGTGGTGATTGGAGTGGATCCGAGCGCGTCGGGAGGGCGGGGGCGGAGGACGTTGACGCGTGAGGGGAGAAGAGGGGTGGAGGCCGCGCGGGACTTGCGCTCTCGCTCGTTGATGGGCTGGGGCGGCTCAAGGAGGGAGTGCACAGTCCGCTGACACTCTGTACGGCCCGGTGCACACAGGCTAAGCAGATCCTCGCGAGTGACGACTCGATCGACCACGAATACCTCCCCATCGCCGGCCTGCCCTCGTTCGTCTCTGCGACTTCCAAGCTCATCTTTGGGCATGACAGTCGCGCAATCAAGGAGGACAGGGTCGTCTCGTGCGTCCTATTCCCCCTTCCTTCGACTCGAGCGAATGGTCAAGCGCGAGGGGGTCGGATCCCGGGCGCACATCCCGGTCGAGGCGCGCGGGTTCGCGGACAGCCGTCGCTGACTTGTCTTTTGCGCATTCGCAGGATCCAGACGATCTCCGGGACGGGCGCCAACCACTACGGAGGAGCATTCTTGGAGAGATTCTACGAGCCGTGGTTGGGGAAGAGCAAGGGGGAGAAGAAGATCTACGTCTCGAACCCGACATGGGGTGCGTCCCGCGCTCCCCCCTTCTCTCAAAAGACCGTCTTTGAGCTGACCGTGGGAGAATGTCACACAGCGAACCACAAGGCAATCTTCAACAGCGTCGGCCTGACCCCCGTCGACTATCCCTACTACGACGCCTCGACGATCGGTCTTGCCCTCTCCTCCTTCCTCGATTTCCTCCGAACAGCCCCACCGCAGTCTGTCATCCTCCTCCACGCATGCGCGCACAACCCGACAGGCGTCGACCCGACTAGAGACGAGTGGAAGGAGATTGCCGAGATCTTCAAGGAGAAGGGTCACTTTGCTTTCTTCGACTGCGCGTACCAGGTGCGTCGAGTTTCTTCGAGTGTCAGACAGCGGCGACTGACGCTTGGCGCGTGCAGGGCTTTGCGTCGGGCGACCTCGACAACGACGCCTGGGCGGTCCGACACTTTGTCTCCGAGTCGATCCCGCTCCTCGTTTGCCAGTCGTACGCCAAGAACGCCGGCTTGTACGGCGAGCGCATTGGCGCGCTCAACATCGTCGCCTCTCACGCTGGCGACGTCGCAGGTGGCGCGGCGCGAATCAAGTCCCAACTGCTGATCCTCCAGCGACAAGAGATCTCGAACCCTCCGACGTTCGGCGCGCGCATCGTCTCGCTCATTTTGAACGATGAGAAGTTGTTTGGGGAGTGGAAGGAGGACATCAAGACTATGGCCCATCGGATCATTGCGATGAGGGAACGGTTGCATGACTTGTTGGTGAACAAGTACAAGACGCCGGCGCCTGGGCCGAACGGGTGGGACCATGTCGTCAAGCAGATTGGCGTGAGTCGAGGCCATCTCGTTAGTTCGGGTGGAGCGAGCTGACCTGACCCTCCTTCTCGCTCACCTCGCAGATGTTCACCTTCACCGGCCTGAATCGTGAGTCTTTTTCCTTTCCCGAGCTCTTCATTCCTCGTCCAAGGTTGCTCGCGGCGACCCAAGCGCGCCTGGGCCGCCTCAGGTTTCTCGAAACTGACGCCGCGGCTGCGTTCCCGTTGCCAACAGCCTCGCAATGCAAAGCCATGGTCGAAAAGGGCCACATCTACATGACGGCCAATGGACGCATCAGCATGGCTGGCATCAACGACAAGAACGTCGAGTGGGTCGCCGAGTGCATCGACAAGGCCATCCGCGGACGGCTTTGAGCCGCAGCGCTGCTCCCTCGCGTCCAGTCTGTCTCGTTCATTCCATTCGCTTTCGTTGTAGTAACCCCTCCCCTCAGTGACTGCATTTGGTTCCCCTGATATCGACCACGCAATTAGTACCGCTCCACAAACAGAACGCCTGGCGACCGCAGAAGAGTTGCCCAGCCATCGCCCTTTCCTCGTACCCTTCCCCTCCTTCTCCCTGCCCCAAGGCTTCACGTCGTCAGAGTCCGGCGCCGATGATTGGGAACGCGTCGGGATCCGTGAGGCGCGGCTGAGTCAGGAGGAGAGTCAGCTGCATCGAATGGCAATGGTTCGGACGAGGATGAAGAGACATGGACGCGCAAGCGACTTTGGCGAAGGGTACTTCTCCGGGTCTTCCTTGACGTGCTGGAACCAGCGGTCCAATTCGGCGACTGCTGCCGCCCGCTCGTCATCCTTGCCGTATACGGGCAGAGAAGTCTCTTGAAAACCACGTCCCCGCTCATTGTGGAAGAGCGGCCCGATCCACGCGGGAAAAACCCCCCATCGACTTGACCCCGCCTGCTCGTTCCTTCGACCTGTGGGCAGACTCGTGCGGTGCTGCTTGCGGAGCAGTGCCCTCATCTGGTTTCCACGATGAAGTCGAACCGCAGACGGGCGGGGTTGTGCCCCTCGCCCCTGAGCTCGACTGCGAATGAGGACCAGTCGCGGTTGTGCGGAGCGAGGCGCATTTCTGGACGACTGTGTCTGCTGTGTGAGAGAGGCAGTGAAGAAAGAGAGAGGGAGGAAGCGACAGGCTCGTGTCTGGTGCCGGAGGCGACTTCGGCGGTTTTCGAGAGTCCGCGGAGGGGGAGGGTGTCCCAAGTCTCGGTCGTCAAGTCTTTCGAGACGGTTTGCTCGGATCCAGCTAGTTCATCCGCCTTCCCGGTCCGCGACAGAGAGGATAGGCGGACCAGCGGGATCGCAGGAGCTGGTAGCTGACGACGGAAGGATGCCAGCGACAAAGAGAATCGCAGACGGCGTAGTAATGCACGATGAATCATGCATAGAGCAGATAGCAGCGCGCCTTCATGCAGGCGGCGGAAGAACAGCGAGTGGTCAGAGGGCAAGGACGAGAAGGGGAGGGGCGAGCGAGGGTCGACCCGCTCACAGCTCGTCCACAACGTCGAGCCAGCTTGCTGATCATCTCAAGCACTCCAAAACATCCCTCTGCACCGCTGAGACTCACCCTACCCTTCTACACCCCGCTCACCCTCCTCCTGCTCCTCATCAGTTTGCGCACACCCACCTATGTCTCCCATCTCCGACACCCTCCTCACGACGCTTGCGAACGGATTCGGGACACTCGCGGTGGTCGGAATCGTCGTGTACCAGTTCCTCGAGATCAACGCGAAGCGGGAGCGCGAGCGATTGGCCGCCGAGTTGCGGGCGCAGTAGGTGGCTTCGGAGCAAGCGGCCTCGCGGCGCGTGTCGGCCGTGAACGGCCTGGCAGAGACTCGAGATTCCCTCAAGGTGCTCTTCAGTCCCCGCAACTCTACCGTTCCTCGCTAATGCCTTCTCTAGCCCCTGGGACCGCCTGGCATCCCGCCCTCGCACACCAGACCAAGCAGCAAGACGCGCCGAGATACCCGGCAGCAGTGAAGATACCCTCGTCGCATAAAAAGGTGGAGATGGTCTTGGGAAACGGACAATTTGAGTGATTGTTACCCAGCACCTCGCGCTCGTACCAGGTTCCTCGAGAGACGGCACTCGATTCATTGCGACGCCGTCAAACCGATGCTGCGCCGTCTATGCTGCACCGCCTTCCACCTGCATCGCTTCTGCAAAACGGCTGGCCTCCGTGGCACCGCTCGTCTCGCCGCTCGCCTCGTCCACCTTTACCCGCTTCGTGTCCGGCTCGCCCGCACTCACGCTGGTCGCCCTGCTGTCCCCGTTCTCTTGCTCAGTCGCAAATTCCGCCGCGACAGCAGCAGCGCCCCGCTTCTTCCCTCTTCGCCCGCCCATCCCGACAGCCTGCGCATCCGCGTTCTCGAGAACCCGTATCATGCTCAGGATATAGCCGCCGTGCGACATCCCTTGCATCTCGGGATGTGTCCGGCCGGGCAGGACTTGGTATTGCCGCAGGAACGGCTCAGTGATGGTCGGAGAGATGATGGCGGGGTGGTTGCGGAGGACGAGGTTGGCGGCGAAGAGGAGCTATTGGCAAGAAAAGGACGTTGGCGGGTCGAAAGAAGGCAGGCGAAAAGCGGAACGCACCTGAACATTCTGGGAGTAGACGACGATCGGTGCTGAACCACCAATGCTTGGTAGTAATCGCTCAATAACCGATAGAGGGTCGTACTCGCTCGCGATGAGGACGCTGTACGACGACGGAACCGTCAGCGATGCGACGCTTCAAGGCTGAACGGGCGGAAAGCTTGCCCATCGAACCCGCCCCGGAAGTACTCGTCCCTCGCCTCCTGCACCTTCTCAAACGTCGCCTTCCGTTTCCGCAGCTTATGCAATTCACGCGTATTCCGCTTAGGTGCGCTTCCTTCCTTCCCCATCCCCTTCGCAGCCTCGGCTTCCCGCTCCTTCTCCTTGTCGAGTTCAGCCAGCTCGAGTGGCAGGTCTGGCGGCGACCACGACTCGTCTGTTGCGGCCCAGTGGATGGAGGTGATCGGTGCAAGGTCGGAGGGAGAAAAGTTGAAGTGCTCGAGGAGATGCAGGTCGGGCGGCGAGTCGGCGTCGTTGATTACGCAGATGCGTCCTTCGCCTGCCAGCGGATTCCTCGTCAGCAAGATGATCTGCGACCTGAAATGAGGAGCTGGAGCACAACAACGCACCTCCCATCCGTTCCAAAGCGGCAGCGACAAGCAATCCACCAATGTCCTCGATGACCAACAGCCGACTTCCAGGTCGCACATTCACCATAGCGAGCATATTTGCGAGTGTGTCGGGTCGGAGTTCGCGCGTCTTTGACGCCTGCTTCTCAAAGTGGTACTGAGCGATCTGGTGGACGGTTGGCTCGAGGGGCGTGAACATCTGGAGGTACCTGCGTGGAGTGCAGGCATAAAAACAGATTGCTGCAAACAGCAGAAACAGGCAGCGACGCACTTGGCTTCCTTCTTCTTCATGTATTTCTCCTTGCTGTACTCCGTCTTCAGCTCGTAGGTCTTGTGCTCCTCGATCTGCTTCTGGATGATCTCCTGAAGGCGTAACGGCGAGACGTCAGAGACAGAGATGCCGATTGAGCGATGGTCTTTGCAACGCACCCTCCCGCTGAGCCCGCTATCCTTCAAAGCCTTAATATCGACGAATGAGAGAGCCTGGGCGCCCGAGGAGGTGATGAACTCGTTGTTCGCCTCCGTCTCTTCTGCGAGACGGTTTCGTGTCAGCGTTCGACAGATACAAGTGCTTGAAAAGCGAACGTACCGATCTCGTGGAGCGTAACCTGGACCGTAGAGAGCTTGCCGTCCTCCGAGATCTCGTACGTGTGCCCGTATGGCCGTCCGACCAGCTCATGCCCCTTGAAGCTGCCATACTTGCCGAGTGAGATGGTTCTGCGAGGCCCAAAAGAGGTCAATCACGGTCACTTGCCTTCATCAGCTCCAGCGAGCTCGAGGGGGAGAGACAAGGGAGATCAAGCCAGACGCACACGTTGGGCTGTACTCTGACCGGCTTGATGATTCCCGAGGGCAATTTGAGGAGCACATTGTCCCCCTGCCGAATGCAACCGAGGGACGGCGGCTCTTTCGGCTGTGAGGAGGAAGGGCGGGGTGTGGTCAACTGTGCGGCAGCCGGCGCCGATGCAGTCGGTTCAGTCGCAGCCAAGGCAATCCGTGGCTGCTCTATCTCAGCCATCCTAGCATAGGACGAGCGGCGTGAGCAACGGCGGACGTCAACCCTCCCTCTTGGCTTCTACGCTTCCCTCGCTCTGGTGAGACTCCAGTTGAACTGAGCACGATGGCAAAGAGAAAGGACGCCACAAAGGCGGTCAAGCCAGCAGCAGCGCCTAGCCCTCCATCCAGCAATCCTCGCGCTCCACCTTCTCCCCGCTCGAAGCCCAGTCCGCTGCGCACATTCATCCTCCTGATCCGCATAGCGTCATGCTGCTTCGCCCTGTACGTCCTGTGGAAGCGGATGCACCCGCCGAAGGAGGAATTGGATTCCGTGGAGGACGATGGGCGGGTCAGCTTCGAGGATATGGAGGTGGACGATGTCAGGCGACAAGCTGTTCTCGCGGCTTTCAAGGTGCGTGGCGGCTATAAGAGTCACATAGTCTGAATTGACGCGGCAAGCTCTCGCAGCACTCGTATTCGGCCTATGAGCGGGATGCGTTCGGCTTCGACGAGTCCGACCCGATTCTTTCTCTTCGCGTCCGATTCTCTGCTAACGATCATCTTCATACTGACAGCTACCACCCTATTTCTCACCATGGCTCGAACATGTCGCCCGCCGGCCCCGTCGGGTACTTTGTGATCGACTCGCTCGACTCGCTTCTCTTGACAAACTCGACCAAAGAATATCGGCGGGCGCGGGACTGGGTCGAGAAGCTGACCTTCGACCTTGAGGACAAGTACCACACCTTTGAGGTGAGCCTCACCGCGCACAATCTTACTCATTGGGCGATTACTGAACTGACTTGCTCGTTCTCCTTCCGCAGATTACGATTCGCGTCCTCGGCGGTCTTCTCTCCGCCTACCACCTCTCCGGAGAGACGGACCAGATGCTTCTCGACAAGGCTGTCGACCTTGCGGACCGACTCTTGCCTGCATTCGACACCGTACGTCTGTCCTTTTCGTTCGCAGCGTGTGCTGAGAGACCTGTCGTCGCAGCCTTCCGGTCTGCCGCTCAGCTTCGTGAACCTGAAGAAGCGTCAAGGTATCGCGGACATGGATAACCGAGGCTGGACGAGCGTTGCGGAGGCAGGGTGAGCCGGAGTTCGCTCTCTCCGTCTCAAAGGCGATGCTGATACCGCTCTGGTTTTGCAGAACTCTACAGGTCCTTACCCTCGCTTACCCACATCATCTCGCGCTGACACCGACTCCCTGTACAGCTCGAGTTCAAGTACCTCTCGCACCTCACCGGTAAGAAGGTGTACTGGCAAAAGGTCGAGAAGGCAAGCGACTTTCCCAGTTGACAGGCACACAGTCCGCTGACGGTCCGTTTTTACAGGTCATGGACGTCATCCGCAAGCAGCCGAACAAGGACGGTCTCGTCCCCATCTTCATGCGGTGCGCTAACCCTCGGCCGCTTCTCCCGTTGCGCTTCGCTGACAGCACGGCGAACAGACCTGACACGGGCAGCTTCGTCTTCTCCGACATCCGTCTCGGCTCGCGCGGCGACTCTTACTACGAGTACCTCTCGAAGCAGTACTTCCAAACGAATCGTACCGAGCCAGTCTACCTCGACATGCACAACGAGGCGATGAGCGGGATCAAGAAGCTCTTGCTGAAGAAGAGTGCGACTAAGGGGCTGATGTACGTTAGCGAGCTGCTGCCGAGAAGGAAGGCCGAGGGTATTTTGTGCGTTCTCGCTCGTTCGCTTGTCAGCCTTATGTTGACTTTTCTTTTGACCCTCATCTCCGTGCAGCGAGATGGTCGATACTCCGAAGGTGCGTTGTACATCAGCCGCTTACACACGCACCATTGACGGGCCTCGCTTCCCAGCAAGATCACCTCGTCTGCTTCCTTGGGGCCACCTTCCTGCTCGGCGCAAGCAATGGCAACACTTTGCCTCTCCCTCCCGACGAGTCATCGTTCTCCGAGTCCCAACTGGACGACTGGGTCGCCGGCAAGGGATTAATCCGAACCTGCGTCGACACATACATGAGTAGCAAGACCGGTCTCGCGCCTGAGGTGCGTTACAACTGAGGTCTCAGGCGGCGTACATGCTAATGCCCGTCGTCTGCAGATCGTCAACTTCTACCTCCGCGCCGCAGACGCCAAAGCCGCCGGTCGCGACTGGTTCATCAACTCGCGCAAGCTGACCTATCCCGAGCCGCCCATCGACGCGCGCAACATCCTTCGACCCGAGACGGCGGAGAGTTTGTTCGTCGCTTACCGCGTGACGGGAAACCCTATCTACCGGACTTGGGTGCGTCTACGTCGCTCGCTGCGAACGCCCAGGCGGTAGGCTCACCTAGGTTGTCGTGCAGGGATGGACAATCTTCGAGGCTTTCGAAAAGCACTGCAAGCTGCCTGCTGGCGGGTATGCTTCGATTCGCGACGTTGATGCGCTGCCAGTCCAGCACGAGGACCGGATGGAGACCTTCTGGCTGTCCGAGACGCTCAAAGTAGGTGATCCTCTCCCTCCAACGCTTTCCTCGCAAGAGATCTAACGTTCACCTGCTCGCAGTACCTCTACCTCCTCTTCTCCGACAAGGATCTCATACCGCTCGACCGCTACGTCTTCTCGACCGAAGCGCATCCGCTTCCCATCTTCACTCCAACACATTCCATGTAGATTCATGCAAACTAGATGCGAAAGCAGCAAGCAGCCTGATCATGTTCAAAGCCACAAAGTCATGTCAACAGAATCAGTTCGCCGGCTCCTACTTGATCTTCTGCGTCTCCTTCATCCCGCCCGTCTTCCGCTGCATACTCTCGTTCTGCTGCACTTCCTGCAAGACACCGACAGCCGCCTCGAGCGTCTTCCGCCATGCTACGATCGTGAAGCCGATGATTGAGCCGACTGCATGGCCAGCGAGAGCGCCGACAATGGGCGTGACGGGCCATTTCTGCGAACGGCGAGCGTCAACATCGTCTCAGAGATGGCGACAAGCAACGGAGAGGATGCACCTGCCAAGGACGATCCCAGTCGAGCGGAATGGGGAAAGCGCCGGTCCATGCGCCGATGAGGGTCCCGACCGCCGGAGCAAACAGCACGAGCTCGAGATTGTCGCTCGGTCTGTTGCAGCGTCCATCAGCGCTTCATCCATGGCAAGGAGCTACCAGAACTCACGCGAGCGAAGAGACGAGTCGCAGCCAGGCAAAGCGGCCGTGCGTGGTGGCAACTGGTGGGAGTGCGATGGAGAGCGGCAAGATCGCCAAGACGGACAGGAGGAGGGAAAGGAGGAACGTTTGGATGACGTTACTGTGCATGGGCAGCGGGTTAGCGAAGGAGGAAGAACGGGAGGATGCGCACTGGCTCACCTCGTCAACGGTGCGCCGAGCAGAACGACCGCGCAGTGCAAGGCGAGTGTTGCACCGAGGGTGATCATGACGGCTTGAGGGACGAACTGCGAGCCATGGCAATTAGCTCGACTCTCGAGGCGAGAGTAGAAGAGGGACAGGCTGACCCGCGTGTCAATGGAAGCGAATGCAGACTGTGCATTCGACCGCTTCTTGAATAGCCGCTGATGAGGCGCCTCGCCCTTCAACGCATTGTCCCAGAGCTTGTCCAGACTCCCTCGGAAAGACTTGCCCTCCGTCCTCGCCTGGACCTGCGTCTCCGCCGCCGCCCCGCCATCCTCGTTCGCCTTCTCCATCTTCAGCCTGCAATTACGCGCCCAGTAGCCGAACCACCCTTGCACTATCGCCAGCAATCCGCAAAGAAGAGGGAGTGTCGAGAGGGGATCTTGAATGAGGGAGGTGAGAAAGCGAGTTGGCGCCGGGAGGGACTTGTCGGGCACCGTCACGCTGCACGAGGCAATGCAAGAGAAGAGCACGGCCATGAGTTGCAGTGGCAGGCGGGGCAGAAAGTGTGCGAACGGGAGGGGATCCCGAGGAAGTGATGAAGATGAGCCTGTCGGAGACGCTTTGCTGGCCCCAGAGGCGTTCTCGGGCGGACTCGCAGCACCACTAGCCTTCTTTCGCGCGGCCATGGTGAGGGTGACGAGGAGCGGTGAGCGGTTGAGGGCGAAGGGGGACTCGGAGAACGTCTAGCGGTCGCGACGCTTGCTCGAACGGGTGAAGTCAACGCGGAGCAGTACTTGATGACAGTAGCCACTTCTCGACTGGGGTGTACACGCGTAAGACCTCGTACAACAAGCGTTCTGGTCCCTTCTTGCTTTCAAGCATCTGCAGGCAGTTCGCCCACGCGTTTCAGCTTAAGCTTGTAGTTGCTGACTGCGAATATAGAACGGAACAGGCCGTGAGCGCCCGAGGTGACGTCTCGGACGGAGCGAAGGCAGGAAAGGAACGCACTCTCCCTCGAGATCTGGTTCGAAGTCATCGTATCCTGCGGCCAAAGATTGATAATCTGCCAGGAAACCGAAATCTCGTCAGCACTGGCCAGGGGAGCGGCGATAGAAAAAAACGCACGCGCTGGTACAGCTGCTTTCGAGCATTCTTGACCGAATGCGGCTTCTCGCGGTTGACCTCGCGCGTTGTCGCCTTCTCGAGACCTCTGCGGGACAGACATACATTAGCTCGGCACGAACGACTTGGCACAACTGAACGGCGCGCACTGCTTCTCGGTGATGAGCTCTGACTTCTTGTCCTCGAGGTCGGAGATCTTGTACAGTGCCTCGCGCATCTGCTCGTTGAAGCGGAAACGCCACTTCGGCTCGGCCTCTACATAGGGTCATGATGTGAGCTCGACCCTGGTGAAAAGCCAGACGAAATGAAGCCAACTCACGGCCCTTCTCGTCCTCGTCGTCCTTGCCCGGCGCAGGCGAACCTTCGGTACCTTCGGCGGCAGCGATGAGCGGAGTCGTAATCGCGGGCGAGCCGCCGAAGCCAGGCGTTCCAGGCGTCGGTTCGGGCGTCCGCCTCAGCAGGTTTGTCGCCGCCGATCCACCGCCCTCCGCCTGTTGCTTCTCCCACTCGGCGCGCTTACGCTCGAAATCGAGGCGCTGCCCGTCGTACGACCGGTCGATACCGTCCTGGATGATCGAGAGCAGCTCGTCCTGCTGCTGGGTCATGTCGGCGATCCGCTTGTGGAATACCTCCCGCTTGATGAGTTTCTTCATCGTAAACAGGTTGTAAGGGAAGATCTTGGGCATCTCGGCGAAGAACTCGTCATCGTACTCGTCGAGGTCGAGCGCATGATAGGCGACAGACGTGAGGAGCTCCTTGAGATGCTGTGGGAACTTGTTCTTGACGATCCACGGTTCTGCGTGACAAGTTCTTCAGCTCGAATGCGCATACCGGCGACTTTGATCGCGAAGAGATGTTACGCACCCTTCTTCGACTCCTGCTTGAGCATGTCGAGGTCTGCCCGCAGCTCCGGCGAAAACTCTCCCTGCAACAGATATCACAATTAGCTGACCGCGGGGACTCAGAAACGCTGAGAGGTCTCAACGCACCTTCTGACGGATCTTCTTCGTGGGTCGAGGGGCTGCACCGAAAGCCGGAATCGCAGCGCCCGACTCGCTGGGTCCGGCGGACGCTTTGGCGTCGTGCACTGCAACATCAAAGCGTTGTCAGCACGCGAAACTATCGTGATAGAGCGACGAAGAGACGCACCAGGCTTGCCATCCGCACCGACCACGACCTTGTGCGTCGACTTTCGCCTGGTCGTCGCTGCGGCGAGGATGGGGTTGCCGTTCTCGTCGAGCTGTGTAAGAAGAACCCGTCAGTATCGAAGATGGCGAGATCGGCCAATCTCGCACCTTGGGCTTGTTCTTCGATCCCTTGACCCGCCCACGGCGCGGAGCGACCTCGACCGGACCAATGCAAACGAAGTAGCCTTCCCGCTTGGGACGAGCGCAGAAGCGAGGCTGCCGGGGGGATTGTCAGAGCATAGTTAGCTAGAGGGAAGGAAGATTCGACTCGCCTCGTACAGCGCAACTTCCGAGTCATCGACGAAGGGGTCGTTTGTGTCGTAGCCGCCGAAACGACCGAGAACAACATTGGGACCACGCTTGCGGCGCTTCTTCTGCGATTCGACTCAAAACTTTCGTCAGTACGGATCAGATGCGCCGTCAAGGGAAGGGCACGCACCGGAGGACCGTCCTCTCCAGCTCCAGGCATGACCTCCTCCTCCGCTTTCTCCTTGCCCTCCTTCCTACGACCACCCTGTCCGTCACTCTCGCTGTCCCCCTCGTCCTTGTCGCCCTCCTTCTTCGGCTCATCCTTGATAAAGCCGGCTTCTTTCGCGAGCTGGACAATGTTGAATTCGGGGGCAAGGTCGTCTTTGCGCGGCGGAAGGGCGATCTCGAGGCGGATGGTGGGGCGAGGCTCCTTGGGCGCGAGCGGCGGAGGTGTGGGCGTCCGCTGCTGGCGCCTGCGACGCTTCTTCTTCTCCTTCGGCTCGCCTTCCGCACCCACCTTCCCATCTCCATCCTTTATCTCGGCGTCGTCGCCACCAGCCCGTCCCTCGCGAGACTTTTTGGGCGACTCGGCCTTCGCTGCTCCGCTATCTGGCATCTCGACATCCCCACCTTCGCGCCTCTCGCTCGTCGTGGAACTCGAGCCGTCGTCCGAATCGTCTTCCTCGCTGTCCTCGTCCTCTTCCTCGTTCTCCGTGGCACCGACCTTCGGCGTTTCGTCTTCCTCGCCGGCATCCGAACCTTCTTCTTCCTCGTCGGATCCAGAGCCTTCTCCCTCGTCTGAGCCAGACGCCTCGTCCTCGACCGCCGCCGCTGCAGCTTCTCCACCCTCGTAGTCATCGTCCTCCTCACTGTCCGAGTCCACGACAAGGATCTCGTTGCCCTTAGAGTCGAACCCGAGACTTTGCCTGGCCTTGCCGGTCACACCACCCGACTCTCGATTTGGGAGGGCCGGCTTGGGCGGTGCGAAGCCGTTATTCTTGTTTGCAGGTGCAGGCGACGAGGCCACTGACGACGATTCTGCGGCGTGTTCGGCGAGAGCCTTCGCCTCGATGCGACCGAGCCAGGACGTGCGTGCGGCCTCTGCGTCGCGTTCGGCGAAGGGGTCGCCGTCTGGATGAGTCTCTGGCAGCGGCATGGCGCACTGACAAGTTGTCTGAGAGCGAGGAAGCGAGAGAGTCGGAGTTGCGGGAGAGCAAGAGGTCGCTCGAGGGTTGGCGACAACAACACCGCGCTGCTCGGCTGCACAAGCTCCGTGCTGGCTCTGATGGACCCACATTTAGCTGTGAAGCTTCCCCTCGACGCGCCAGAGGCGTCCATGGCATGTTCTCTCGATCCGCTCGACTTCATCGCTTATGGGGACCAGAGAGCGTGCATGGCTTTCTACAACTGCGCTGAGCGGTTCGTGGCATCGTAGACGGTATAGAGGAGTGCCAAAGCTCACCTCGTCCGCTCAGCTGCTGGCCGCCTGTCCCCGGAATATCCGAGGAGCCTCATCTCCTCGCTCCGTCTCCTGCGCTTCGGGCCTTCTTCTGCCCACTGGATTCGCTGCTGCTGAGTTTCTGGAATCTTGAGACTTCGAAGCTGCGCATCCAGGTGCGTCCTTTGCGCCCAGACCCTCCCACACACCGCCCTTGACTGTCGCAGCTAGCTCGCCATGCCCTCCCCGGAGGGTCGCCTCAAACCCGACAAGTCGCCGCCGACAATTTATCGTCACATCTCTCACCGCCTCCATCACCGGCGCGCTGACTACGACTCCCATGCTGAGCTGCTACAACCGGAGAAGAAGCGCAAGAGCTGGTTTGGCAGACTGCTCGACAGGGAGCGCCGCCGCCATCACCACCATCGTCATCAGCTCCAGAAGAAGGAAGACCAGAAGAAGGAAGACGAAAGGGAAGAGTCGGAGGACGAGAGCGAAGTCGACCGGGTGGATGGCGGCCGGAGAAGGAGGGACTCGGGTGGGCAAACTTCCTTCTAGATGCTTGGCCGAAGAAATCGCTGACCGCTGTGTGACAGGTATTGGTGCATCGGAGGCGCCAGAGCGAGGCGCTCAGCCCGACGAGTCGAGCGGTGAGTGAATCGTGACCCTTCGCGACCTTCGCTAACACCTTCGCTTTCTGCGTAGATCCCGCCTTCCAACCTCGCTCCGAGACCAGCGAACGGACGCAAAACGAGCGCGACCCGCAGACGCCGCAAGACAGCGACGGCGACGCGACAGATGGTGCGTCTCGACCTTCGTTTCGTGTGTCACCAGCTTTAAAGACGAGCCTTCCTCGCAGTAATGAACGACAGCGACCAAAACTCGCACTCTCCAACGCAGTGCGCTCCGCCCCAACCTGTGACGCCCTCCGTTCCTCGCCCGCCACAACCCGCGCCTCCGCCTGCCTCTTATGCATCTGCACCTCCCCCTTCGCCCATCCAGTATCCCCCACGTCCACCACCCACCCATCCGTACTCGCCACAAGCTGCTATCCCGCCAGTCCCTTACCCCCAGCAGCCCCCTCCTACATTCGCAGGACCAGCTCCGACTTCGCCGCCGATGCCAACAGCCCAGCAGCAACAAGCTGATCTCAGGTTCATTGAGAGCCATCCCGCTCCGCCGCCGCGGGTCTGGGCGCAGCAGGGATCGGTGCACTCGAGTGATTCGGCACCGAGCAGGCGTCCGTTCGACCGCAGCGCGAAGATTCCGTATCAGGGACTGCCAGGTGCTTTCGTCGACAGGTCTTCAGGCGATATGATGTCCAACCCACCTCCGATGTCGGCTTCAGGTGTGCTTGTAGTCTCAGTGCGCGGGACAAGCGTCACTAACCTGGCGATTCGCTGCAGCGCCAACTCGATTCCCGCCACAGAGTCCGCCGCAGTATCATCAAACCATGGCGTATGCGCCTGAGCCACCCGTTTCTTCGCCGCCTCGACCTCAACTCCCGGGCGCCTTCATACCGCGCGCGACGAGTGCTCCTCCCGCCGGATCTTCATACGCTTATCCGCCGATTCAGCCTCCGGCGTCTGCGTTCCAGGCTGCACCTCGACAGCCCTATCTGCCCGGTATCTTCGCCTATCCAGCTTCTCCGCCCGCACAATCCGCTGTTCCGCAGCCGTATACTCAGCTTCAGCTTCAGCCTTATCCGCAGCCTCGAGCACTTTACGGCGCTTCGCCCTCAGCATCAAGCTACCCCTCACTTGCGGCGACTTCCCCCCCGACCCCGTACTTTCCATCTCAACCCGAGTCGCCCGCATCCTCCCCGTACGCTTCGCATGTCAACTACGCTGCGTCACCTGACCCTCACTTCGTTCCTACTACAACGCAAGCGCTCACTTCGTCGCCGTCGGAAACCTCGCCGTACGTCATCGCAGTGGCTCAGCCCCGTGCCGCGACCTTGGCCTATCCCGCCTCGAATTATCCTCCTGCAATCGCTTCAAGTTCAGCGCACGCTTTTGAGCCTGTCGCCCAATCCAGTCAGACATCGTCGCCATCGTCCATACGCGGCGACGACTCGCCTCCGTCCAGCTCGCCAGCAGCTTCTGCGATGTCCGCCTTCGATCCTCAGCCGTCTTCAATGGCCGAAGCTGCCTCTTCATACCCTTCTTCGCATCCCTCCGACGACCCTCCCGACCATCGCTTCTCGCCGCAGCCGTCCTCATCAGCGTACATTCTTGCGGCACCTTCGGTGAGACCACCGCAGTACAAAGATCAGCGGTCGCAGGTTCCGCCGTCTCCCGCCACTACTTCCGATTACAATGGCGCGAGCGACGACGACGCATTCGTACCCAAGCCGGAGACGCTCTCTCGCTCTGCGGCCCGACCTTCGGCGACCGAAGGCGGAGCAGGCGACGATGTGGATTCGTTTGACGCTCGTCAACCTCGACAAAGGAATGCTGTGGTCACTGATGGCGACCTCGACCAAGCCGATGACGCGAACGATCCCTTCCAGCCGAGACCGGCGCGCTTGGAAGATCGCTATGACTCTGGGCCGGACGAGCAGCGTGCTCGGGCTCCTCGCACTGGAGGTGACCCACCTGGAGGTCCTTACGAGCCCCAAGAGCGCGTTCGCGACTCGTCGAATCTGCCGACAGGCGAGGATGGCGACTCTCGCCAACCAGGTCTCGACCCCGAATCTCAGCCTGATGCCGCTTACCGCGCAGGAGATCCGGACGATCAGCGCGATCAACCGGATAGTCGTCCTCGTCAGCCCGACTCTACGCCCCAAGGCGACTATCTCGCCCAAGACGATGACGGCGACTCGTTCACGCCTCGAGCTCGATCTCGCGACTCGGACCCTGATGGTGCCGACGTGACCGACGCCAACGAGGATACTTCCGACTCAGACGTTTCGAAGACGAGTCGAGCCGAGGATGGAGGAGTGAAGGGTTACCAGGACCGGGGAGACGTGGAAGGCGACTCCAACGAGCGCGCTGCGTCGGGGGGACAGCCACGGAAGGACGAGTATCGGGATCCGGATGATGGCGGCGGTCCTGCGGTCGATCCAAACGACGATACTAACGTCCGGAAGGCTCGCTCGACTGGCCCGTCGAACTTGTCTGACGATGAGCTAGACGCCGACGGTTCGGGTACACCCTCGTTCTCTTGCATGGTCGAATCTCCATCTAAGTGACGTCGACTCCTCTGTCGCAGCTTCGGAACGTGGCGATGGGGACGTTGGTTCTCGAGCGGGTGAGCTACTTGCACCACTTTCTCGTATCCGAACAGACTGACTCTTTGACTTCGCGACGTTACAGCCGTCAATGCTGGCGCATCCGCAGCTGTGGGCGGCGCTTCTGCTGGAGAGCTCGACAATGACGAGGTCAACCGCCGACGAGGGGAACTTGACATCGGTCAAGGTGCGTTCCTTCCATTTCGCCCGGCTGACCGCTCGTCGACGCCCTAATATATGTAAACACCAGGCCCGGATGCTCTCCACGAGCCGAAAGACGACCCGCCTTCCGACGACTTCTCCGCTCCCCGCCAAGACGGCGCCGACAACGGACGCGACGCTTTCGAGCCAGCCAGCCGTCGAGCTCAAGACGACCATGGCGACCAGTTCTTGCCAGATGAATCGTCGAACGGCGTGCGTCTCCCTTTGTGCTGGCAGGAATAGCTTACTCACTTCGCTCTCCACAGGCCTTTGCGCAGGATCAGCATGATGCGCGAGGAGGTGCGTATGTTCCCGGGTACTGCACGTGCTGCGACTAACCTTCTTGCCCCGTCTGCACAGGATCGGCGGACATGCCGCCTAGGGACAACCGTACGGTATTATCTCGACGCCGTCCCTGTGCGCTGACGGCTGATAACTTCCTCCCTGTAGTCTCCGACGACACGAGCGCTCAGGGACGCGATGACTTCCGTGACTCCGCTGGTGGAGCGGGTCGCGACGCCTCTTTCGATGACGGAGCGGACTCTCGGTCGGGCGCGAGGAATCAAGGTCAGTCTCTGCCACAAGTCCAGCTCGTAGGGTGGCTGACGGTTTTGCTGGCAGGTTCCGACCGAGGAGACGACTTTGGCGGAGCACAGGACGACTTCTCCAATGCGGGCGGCGGCTTCGGAAGTGTGCAGCAAGAGGCCGGCGACGATCGCATGGACAACATGGGCCGGCAGGACGGCTATTCGGGAGGGCAAGACGACTTCCGCGACCAGAACGATGTTCCGAAAGACGACTTGGGCGGCAGAAGCGGGTACGGCCGCGGCGGCGGGAGCGGGTACGGCGGAGGACGCGACGACTTCTCGGACGACGATTTCGGCCAGAGCGGTGATACGAGCGGTCAATTCGGCTACGGTGATCGAGCCGGGTCAGCCAGCGATGATTGGAGGGGGCAAGACGGCAATGCAGGCTGGGGCGACGACTTTCGAGACAGGAACGATTTCGCCGGCGGAGGCGACGATTTCGCGCGTGATCGCGATGGTGGGGATGCATGGGGGCGGGACAATTTCAGCGACGGAGATCTGCAGGGCGATGACTGGCGGCGCCGGGACGACGATGGATTCGGGGACGAGGAGGCCTTCGGGGCTGGTCGAGTGTCGGAGTGTGCGTCTCCAGCTACTCAAGTCACGTGTACTCGCTGATCGTGCAGTGCGCTGTAGATAACCGAGACAGGCGGCGGAGGCATCGCTGGGGAGAGGAGGAGGAGGGGGAGGAGGAGGAGGAGGAGGTGGAGGAGGAGGAGGAGGAGGAGGAGGTGGAGCGAGGTGCGGTGGAGCTTCGAGCTTTGTGATCGCGACATGCTGACCTCGATCCTCAGCACGTCATAGCTACGACGGAGAAAGAGCCCAGCTCGAACGACTTCTGCGCGGACGCGCGACGCTGAGCAGGCTTGTCGCAGCGTTGAGCGCCCTTATCCTCAGCTGCAGCGCTCTACGCTACGCACAGCATCGAGCGGGTTCCAGGCATCTCGAAGCCTATCCCGGTGAGCTCTTTCGCCTTTCTTGACCGCGGCGCCGACGATCGTTGACGCCTTTCACCACCGCCAGATGCGAGCGAGTTTCAATTGGACGACTCATTCATGGGTGAATATGTGTCGCCAATAGGATGGTTCGCTGTGAGCTGACATAACTTTGGTCACAGTCCAGGGGATCAGCCGATGCGAACGAGAACTTCGGAGCGAGGTAGAAGCGTTGCAAGTCCGTTCGCAACACTTTCGCCATGCTCGCAAATCGTACGAGCAAGTCAAGTCGCAGCTCGCCGACATACAAGCTCTCCAAGCACGCCACCACCAGCGTGAGCTTTCACCGTCTCGCTGTCGGACAATCCTTACCGAGCTGTCCGACTACGGTACACAGGCCTCCACCGCAAGCACCGCAAAGAACTCGCCGACCCGTTCGCAAGTCGGGAAGACAAGGGCGCTGCCGCAGCGAATGGTCCGCCCTTCCTTCCGTTCCGTATGCGTTCCAGTTGATGCTAAGTCCCGCTCCTGGTAGCGCACTACGTCGCCGTTCACGAACTTCACGCGGCTCGTCTCGCCCAAGCTCATGCTCGTCGGCACCTCGAAGACTGCAAAGAACACGGCACGGACGCCGACATCGACAAGGCGAGGGATCGGCTCGACCAGGCTGATGAGCGAGTGTCGCGGGCCGAAGACCAGCTCGAAGAGTCGGAACATGCGGCGCTTGAATTGGTGGACGCTCTTCGTACGTTCTTGCGTTCAGGCTCGCTAGTCGAGTCTTGCTGACTTTCACCTGCTGCAGCTCCTCAACATCACCTCAAGATCGCCGAGAAGAAAGTTGAAGATGCTCAAGAAGAGTTGGATCACCTCGAGAAGTCGGGAGCGCCACCCAACGAGGTTGACGAGGCGAAACAGCGGTTGGCGGCTGCTCAAGAGGAGGAACGTCACGCTCGAGCAGCTCATGAGACCGATCGCGATGGTGGTACGTTACGCTTGTTAATTTCTTGTTCTGATCGGCTCACCTCGCTCTCGCAGAACACGAGAAAAAGGCCAAGGGGCAATCGTCCGAGCCGCACAAGACGCCTCGTGAGTCGAACTTCCACCCGCTCTCGTACTCGTCACTGACATCGAGACAATTGATACAGCCGAAGAATATGCCGCTGCAGTTGCGGCGGTCGCACAAGCTCGCCGGAGCGCCGAACGACATCCCGACGACCCGGAAGCTCAGCACGAGCTCGCAGCGGCCGAAACGGAGCTTCATCACCTGAACGAGCGTCACGAGCGACAACACGAGCGTGCGACGTGCCACCATGACCAGCGTGAATTGGACTGACATCCTCAGGTCTACAGAGCTCGCCGCCGAGCACGAACGACTTCGTTCCGATCCGCGAGCTCGAGCCCAAGACGTCGAAGAAGCGCATCGCCGTCGTCAGTTCAACTCGAAGCAGATGCATAAGGCCCCGCTGACCTCGCCTGCTGCAGACCACCTTTCTTCGGTGCACGAAGTTGCGCGCCGCCGAGAAAGCCTTGCTGACGCTGAGCAGGAACTTTACGAGGCCGAAAAGAGCGCTCCTCACGACCACACTCGCATCGCCCATCTACGCGACGAGGTTCGCGATCACCGAGGCGCACTCGAGAAGGCGGAGCTGGAGGAAGTATCGATTCGCAATGGCCTCCGTGCGTAAAGATGGCTCGCTTCCGGATTCCTCCCATGCTGAATTTTCTTGACGCGACAGACCCTTCACACCAGCTCCATGCTGCTCAAACCGCGCATGAACACGCCGTCTCGACCGTCAGCCGCCGTCAAGCCGAACTCGACGACCTGCGGGACCGGGGCGTTTCGCCAGCTCAGCTCGAACATGCAGAGGAGCGACTGCGACGTGCCCAAGACCACGTCGAACAGACGTCTCATCATGTCGAGATGCTCGCTACCCGTCTTCCTGGTGCGTCACCTGGCTTATGTAGGCAAAGGTACTAACCGCATTATCTCGCGCACAGAAGACGTGCAGCATCCGCGCTCGGCTGAGCGCGCGTCTGAACCGCACAACCAGCACGTATGGCGTGCGTCTGATCCAGATCCCGCGCGAACAACGACCAGTCGACTCATTTTCCTCATCCGCAGAACACGCCGCCTTGAGCACAGAGTCCCAACGTCAGCACCAACGCCTACTCCGCGCCAAGGCCGAAGCGCTCGCCGACCCCGAGAATCGCGACAAGCAGGCTGCTTACGAGCACGAGAGGGACGCTCACCACGCTCTCACGGCCGAGTTGAGAGCTCACAAGGCACATACGAGTCCGTTTACTCCTACCTATTACTCAATGTGACATGCTGACTCCTTTGTCATCCCAGGTCGCGCGCACCGAGTGCAACTTGCGGAGGCGGCGGCGGCAAGCGCGGGAGCATCGTTGACTGGCGCTCAGGAGTCGTACACTACAGCTCTAGAAGCTCACCAAGCGCATCCGACCGCGGAGAACGAGCATCAGTTACGAATCGCTCGACATCGCCTTCATCTCGCCGAGAGACAGCTTGGCGAGGCCAGCTCAAAACTTCAGCACCAACGCCACAAGGCCGCCGTCGAAGGTAGTCGATGCAATCTGCTTGCACAAGATGCTGTGCTGACATCGCCCTGCTGCAGAAACGGCGCGACGACTGGAAAGTCTCGACGAACACGCTTCGGAGTCGGAGCGACGAGATGCGCGTCGTGCTCGTCCGTCGCGCTTCGTCCACAAGCAGAGTGCATCGCGGTTGATGAGCTTGTATTGCAGACGACGATGCGCTGCGTCGGCATCACCACTTCCGACATGAGCTTCTCGAGCATCGACAACAGCAGGTCGAGCGCCTTCGACGCGAGTCTGCGGCAGCGCCAGGCAACGAGGCGCTACGAGTCGAGCTGCATGAGCGCGAGGAGAAGCTGCGTCGTCTCAAAGCGAAGCACGATGCGCACGCGCGAGTTCATCCCCGTGCGCTACATCTCGGTGTCTCGCTTCGGCCTCGCCGCTGATCTGTGCACACCTCATGCAGATCATCATCCGTCTCTCGCCGTATCCGGCGACTCATTGCATACCGAAGCACAGCAGCACTACGAAGGTGCGCACCTCGAGTCAGATCCCGCATCGGCTGCTAGATGACACGCTTTCCCGCGTGTGCTAGACGTCCGGCATGCTGCGCACAAAGCTCGGCATGCTCCTCTCTCGGCTCAACAACAGCAGGAACAGGCTGAGAGTCGTGCGCATATCCCTCATCATTACAATCTGTCCGCGCTCACCTGGCGTCCCGCAGATCATGCCGCCGCTCATCGCCTGCATCTCTCCCATCGCCATCTTGCAATGGATGCCCTCGAGTATTCACGTCAAGATCCGGCGGACGATGAAGCGCAAGAACGCGCTGTCCAGCACCTCAAGCGTTCGGAGACCCTGCGACAGGAGACGAAGCGATTGCACGTGCAGACCAGTCCGTTCAACCATTCAGCTGTTCCATTTGCTCCTTGACATTCTTATCCGCCCACGCACAGGTCGTTCGCATCGACTTCACCTTGCCCAAAGTTCCGCACTCGATGCGATGCAGGAGGCTCACAAGGCGGAGGATGGACTCGATCGCGCGCGCGCCGAACACCATCGACACGGCTCTGCAGAGTCTGCATATCGCTTACGAGAGGCAGAGCGTCATCACCGCCTCGCGCTAGCCGCGTCAGACGACGCTGACCGTCGCGTCAAGCGACAGCAGCACAAGTTGCTTGTCGAAGGTGCACCTCTCCGCAACTCCCTCCGTCGCTTCCTTCACCTCACCGCGAGCTTCGCGCAGATGCTCGACACCGGCTCGAAGCGGCGTCGCCGAACTCACCGCAGCACGAGCAGGCTTCGCGAGATCGTGCATTCCTCCCCACCCTTGTTCCGTCGCGAGCGCTGACACTCTCTTGACAGATGCTGCTGCGCAACGCCAGCTTCACGAGCATCGGCAGCAGGAATTTCGCGAGGATGAGCAGCGGCTGGCGACTCTGCGGGAGGAGGCGCGCAAATACCCTACAAATCGTGTTCTACAGCTTCATCTCGCGCAAGAGCAGGCTCGGCACGAACATCGAATTCGCAAGTACCGGTCTCGCGAGCCGCCACGCGCCCGTGCGTACGAACACGATTCGCCCAATCCCGTCGAACTCCCAGCCTCCCCGATTGTCGACAAGCGCGCAGCGGTACGACACCGTGACCAGCCTCATGCAGCAAACGAGCCTCAGCCGCATCACGTACGTTACTACAGCTTATCTAGTCGAGCCTTTCGCTGACCTAGCCGCCTCGTTCGAAGCACCACCATCCGCCAACGACCGACGGGTCCGATGCACACCCTGGTGAGCCATTAACGTTGCCCTCCCGTCAAGTCGACGCTGACAATGCGTACTCGCAGCGTCCAAGCATGGTAGGCCAGAACGATCGCCTCGTCGACTCGCCTCTCCAAGCTGACTGACCTCAGCCTTCTCTCGTCAGGTCACAACGTGAAGCATCACCACCAGCCCGACCACTTAGTCACGCCCAATCCCCACGACGGTACGTTACACAGCTCGCACTTGACGTCGGGAGACCTTCCTAACCTCCATGCCTTTTCGCCTTTTTCGTCCGCAGAATACAAGGCTGCTGTGCTTGCCCGTGATCACGCCCACCGGCGCCAGATGGAAGCTGACGCCAACCTTCACGCTGTTAAGACCGCCCACGCTCGCAGCCCGACGAGCGATTTCGTCAAGCACTTGACCGCAGCGAGATTGCGACTCGCCGTCGCCTCTCACAAGAACGACTCGAAGTCGATAAGCGCTCGAGAGCACAAGAAAGGCACGAGTGCGTCCGCTCCGCTGTGCATCGCGTTTGTCCGACCTTGACGATACCTCCCGCAGGCTTGGACGCCCGACTCGGCGCAGCTCGCTCGTCGCATGTCGCCGCCGAGAAGCATGTCGACGAGGTCCGTGAGCGTCATCACAATGCGCGAGAGCGGCATCGACAAGCTCCTCACGACTATACAGCGGCCGTCGACGTCGAGAAGCACGCCCACCACCTCAAGCTGGCGGAGGAGGCTCACGCACACGCAGCGAGGCGGAAGGATCATCTCGAACGGAAGCGGAGTCACAAGCGTGCGTACATTGCTGCGATTGAAGGACGCCTGCGCTCACGGTGCTTTTGGTGATGCAGACTGGGCCGCCGAGGTTTCGAAGGCCAATCCGGGCAGCGAGGAGCATGCGTACGCCGTGATTCGTCGTGAGTCATTGGATTTCCTACTCGTCTCAGCAGCTCCCTGATGTCCTTCCCTCGCAGACCACCGGGCTACTACTCGGCTCATCGACTCGCGTGAGGCAAAGATCAAACACCTCGCCGTCGAACTTGACAAGTCGAAGCGTCTCGGCGGCGAAGACCCTTCCAGCCGGCACCACGAGCTCCACGAGTCGCTCAGCCGACGATTCGAGAAGCAACGCGCCAAGCTCGCCCGCGAGAAGGAGGAGCACCAAGCCCTTTCTCGCCACCGGTCCGACATTCTCAAGAATCGCCAGATGTCGCACTCGGACGATGTCTACCGTCGACAAGAGCACGAGCGCGCGCATCGCGAGGAGGAGGCGGTCAGGCACGTTCAGGACGAACAGGAGCGAGAGGCGGTGCGAGAAGAGCATCGCAAGGCTGAAGGGAAGCGCGCTGAGCATCTCAAGGAGCGACGGAAGGACCGTCGCGAGGAGAAGGCGCGGGAGAAAGCTGCTCGAGCGAGCAAGGCGAGGGAGAAGGCCGAGGAGCGGGCGAAGCACAACCACGAGGGCGAGGAGCAGCGCGCGAAGAAAGCCGAGGAGAAGAAGGAGCGCCGGGCGAACAAGCATGCCGACTGGGAGCGCCGGCAGAAGCTGCACGGTGAGGAGCGGAAGAAGGCGGATGCAGCGCATGCGGCGGAGCGGGAGCGGAAGCGGAAGGAGAAGCTCGCCGCGGATGCGAAGCATAAGGAGGTCAAGGCCGCTGAGCGCGCCAGGAAGGCGAAGGAGAAGCAGCGGGCGAGAGAGGCGATGCACGCCGAGCACCTGCGACACGCTCGGGAGAAAGAGGAGGAGAAGCGCAAGGCGGCGGCGAAGCGGCACCGCGAGCAGCAGGTCAAGTTCGAGCGCAAGAGGCAGAAGGGCAAATCGCGGAAGGCGAAGAAGGAGGCGCGGCGGTGGATGAAGATACCCAAGGTGAAGAAGCGGAAGGTGCGTATGCCGAAGGGGAGGAAGAGGTAAGTCGTCGGAAGCTGCCGTGCTGTATCACTGTTGTTTCAAGTCGCACGGGCGTGGAGCTACAGAAAGTCCTTCATCTCCTCCTGGAAGCGTGCATAGTCGTCCATACCCGTGTCCGCCTTCGAGCCTGCTGCCTTCGCCTGCGCACCAACGCCAATCCCCCGTTCACGCATCTCCTCCATCAGCGTCTTCTTCCGCTCAGCCGGCTCGCCGACCTCGTCCGCTGCAGCTCCCTCACTGCCTCCCGCTCCTCTCGCCGCATCGATGCTCGTCAATCCAGCTCTGTCCAGCCTGGCCTTCTGCTGCGCCATCTTCTTCCGCATGGCAGACGGTACGAACGCCGTCGCCTCCTTCTTCAGGTCGCGCAGCTGCGGAGCGGCAGAGATAGTCGCGCTGCTCGAGGCAGCCGCAGCGCTAGACGAGGACGCGGCGGGAGCGAGATTAAAGAAGGGACTCGGGCCAGATGGAGGTGCGGGTGCTGCTGAGCCAAGGGGAGGAGAGGCAGGCGGAGCGGGCTGGACGGGACCGATTGCTCGGCCTTGCTGGAAAGCCCTGTTGGGTCCGCCTTCTGACAGCGGGTCCTGCATGTGCATGCCGGGAGGTGGTGGTCGTGCGGGGAGACGAGGGTTTCGAGGACCGGGTGGTGCGCCGGGAGGAGGTGGACCTGCGTGAGGAGGAAAAGCCGGGCGAGGAGGGAGAGCATGGGGAGGGACAGGCGGTCCGGATGGCCGCGAAGGGCGAGAGATGGTGACGCGTGACGTAGTCGCATGTGGCACAGGAGCAGCTCTCGGCGGTGGTGGACCGGGAGGAAGGGGGATATCATCGTCGTCCGAATCTGAGTCGTCGACCTTCTCGCCTGGAGGCGGTCCCGCAGGCATGACGATGTCCTCATCTTCGTCCTCTTCGTCCTCTTCCGAGTCTGTGAGACGGTACAGGGTCAGCAATCGAGTTGACCTTACGTAGACAATCCGAACCCACCGTCTTCCTCCCCAACCGGCCGAAACGCGGCCATTTCTTCAAGTGTCGGGATGCCCATCCTCGCCATCGCATACTCGGGCTTCTCGCGGTACGGCATCCCAGGAGGC
The DNA here is from genome assembly GCA_009806315.1 of Rhodotorula sp. ZM1. Lineage (NCBI taxonomy): Eukaryota > Fungi > Basidiomycota > Microbotryomycetes > Sporidiobolales > Sporidiobolaceae > Rhodotorula > Rhodotorula sp. ZM1. Next base: position 18,837 of record QYSD01000039.1, on the reverse strand, counting down.
GGTGCGCCATAAGGGTTGTAGACCGGGTCGTAATAGAACGATCGCTCAGGATGCTTCAGTCGACCCTGCTTGTCGTACAGGCCAGAGGGTTCGTCGTTCGCTGCTAGGTCGTCGGCATTGTCGCCGGAGGGTCGGTCGGGGAAAACGAACTTGCGATGTTCGGGGTGCGCCGCGACGTCTGCGCAACGAGGTGAGACTGAATTAGAATTCGAAGGTGCGGAGTCAGCGCGGAAAGCAGCACACATTCCTCCTTCGCCTTCTTGATTCGCGACAGCTCTGCTCGTAGGCTCGCCAGCTCGTCCTTCTCCGCCTTGCTAAGCGGAGCCTTCTGCGCGTGTTGGCTCAAGCGCCGGATGTCCGCTTCAATCGCTGTTGACCAGATGGAGAAAATGTCAAGTCCAGCACGCATCGATGTATTACGGCGGCGGGCAGAAGCGACAGATCCGGACGACTGCAAGCGACGGAGAACGAGACGCACGCTTCGTGTCCTTCTTGACCGTCGCAACCTCCTTGGCCTGCTCCCTCCGCTGCTTGTTCTTCTTCAGCTCAGCCTTACGCTGCGCTTTGCGATGCGCATCGACCGGGTTCGAGGACTTGGCCATGATGATGCGGGATCAGGGAATGAGCGGAGGATAAGTTGTCGACGGCGACAGCTCAGAGGAAGATTATATGGCCTCCGGTGGTCATCAAGATGATTGTACGCAAGCCGGCGTCTCGTTTGCTCGGCCTCAGGGTTTTGTCGCGGAGGCGAACGACGAGAGATGGTGGATTGTATGGAAGTCGGCGGAGACGGAGGCAAACCCAGCGGGAGTCGCGCAGCGCGGACTCAGTGACACGGAACAAGCCTTTGTAGCGCAGCGGTAGATCAATCAAGCTGCCTGAGCGAGGTCGAGGTGACTGTCTCCTCCTGAGAGTCACCGGAGGTTGCTCTCGCCAAGTGCACTCGATCGGCCACTTGCTGGTTCGACGCTCGCTTTGCTGTGCTCTCCAAGGGCTGCAACAGTCTCGCCAGGCCACTGTCGACACCGCTGGCTGGACCGGCTCGTCTGTTTTGCTCCCCACCTGCTCTCGACGCGACCCATCTCTGACGGTGAGTAGACGCTGTACGAGACTGCTGAGGTGCTCACTGTACTCACGAAGCTTCGTTCACACAGATACACGAGCTCTCACGACCGCAGCGACCGAGCCTCGACCTCCCACGCTTCCCCATCTCGCTCCCTCCGCTCGCGCCCTCCTGAGTTTCGCTCGACATGGCCGCATACCAGTACTCGCGCGAGCCGAGTGCAGCCGACTACAACTACCATGGCGAGCACTACCAGAGCGCTCCGGGCGTGGCAGGAGGATCAGGAGGCCTGCCGGTCTCCATCACACGGACCCTGCGGAATCAAGGCGGCCTGTCAATCAACGTTGGCGATGCAAACAAGGGAGACCAGGCGCACGCTGTGCACGCCCTCACGGACCACGAGCAGTATGACGGGCAGCAGTACGAGCACGTTGACCGCGGATTCGACGGAGACGAGGAAGCTTCATTCCACGAAGGGTCGGATGAGGAGGTTGCTGAGGCGCTGCAAGGCGGCCAGCACCGCTTCCACTACCAGCAGCACCACGGCGACGAGATGCAGGGGCTGGAGCACAACGTCGACAACGAGGAAGTTGAGGGAGCAGAAGAGAATATCATTGCGGGCGAGTTCAGCGACTCCTTGTCCTCTTCACCATCCATTCCCGACGAGGACATCGACTTCGGCCTCGTCTACGCCCTGCACACCTTCCTCGCGACCGTCGACGGCCAAGCCAGCGTCGTCAAGGGCGACAAGCTCCTTCTCCTCGACGACTCGAACTCGTACTGGTGGCTTGTCCGCGTCCTCAAGACACAGGCGATCGGCTACATCCCCGCCGAGAACATCGAAACGCCATGGGAACGCCTTGCTCGACTGAACAAGCACCGCAACGTCGATGTGCGTTCCACAATTGCTTTCTTCCCGCCTGGCTCGCTGATCTGACTTGCTCCTCGTCCACAGCTCACCTCGGCTACCCAGCAAGACGTCATCACCGGCCCGACCTCTTCCTCCGCCCGAACGCGCTTCATCTCCCGCATCCCTCCCTCACAACAACCTCATCCGCACGAGTCCCGCCACCCTTTCGCGAAAGGCATTCCCGCCTCTCCGTCGCACAAAGACCACCCGCGAAACATCTCGCCTCCGCCGACCGTTGGTCGGCCTGGGAGCAGCAAAGCCAAGACTGTTGGATTTGCGGCGCCGACTTATTACGCGCATTCTGCGACGGGCATGACGGATGAGGAAGGTGACGAGGATGGCGAGGAGTACGAGGAAAGTATGGACGTCGAGGGAGAGGAGGGCGACGAGCTGGACCGGCATCCGGCTGAAGGATTTGAGGAGAACGAGGAGGAAGACGGTTTGCCGGCAGGTGCGAGGGAAGAATCTGAATTCTCTGACGACCACGAGCATCATCACGGTGCGGCGATTGTTCGGCAAGAACCCGAGGGTGTGTTTGCGGATGGGGAAGCCGAGGGCGAAGAGACGGACGGCAAGGCGGATGACGAGGACGACACCGCCGAAGCACGAAGAGGCCGATCACCGTACGACGATGCGCCGCGACCTTCGTCGTCGGCTTCGGCGCAGGGTACACATGAGGCGGCGAAGAGGCAGCACTGGGAGCGGGAGTCGGCTGGTGCGTTGCGGGCGCAGGAGCAGGCCGTGCAAGCAGAGGCGCAGTGGAAGCGCGAGCGGGATGCGCAGGATCAGCAGCAGCAGCAGCAGCGTACCGTCAGCCCTCGCGTGGACTCGATCGGCGCTGCTCAAGGTCGTCGTCCGCTCAGTCCCGCCGACACCAACCTTCAGCACTCGCAGCGACCTGCGTCGCAAGACGGCTTGTCGCCTCGGACGCGCCAGACCGACGATTTTGGCCTCTCACCCACTCAGCCCGGCACGTCTTCGCTTGCCAGCTCGACTCGCTCGAGCCGCTTCGACGAAGGTGACTTCCTCGACTCGGAGACGCCGACGAAGAAGCTCACTGCGACACCGCCTATCGCACGCGACGAAGATCCCTCACGCTTCGACGACAATGCCGGCTGCTCGCCTCCGCCAACTCACCCTCCCCAGCTTCAGCCGGGCGGCCAACCTCTTCGACAAGCAGCTCAGCAACCTTTGCGCGTTCGGGGCGTCGATCTTGTTGACCCTCGTGATCCTCGCTACAATCGCATGCTTCAGCCAACGAAGCAAGCGGGCGAGGACGTGATCTATGAGCGGGTCGTTGCGGACGCACAGCGCCAGCAGCGCATGCAGGCGCAGGTTGACGGTCAAGGCCGGAGCGGAAGTCTCGACTACGGCGCCGGGATCGAAGGTGACGCCAGCTTCGGCTCGGTCGACACGCATACCTCGTCCATCTCGGAGGGTGTAGGCGCGTCGGGCTCGAAGAAAAGTCAGCAGGTTCCGACGACGACGGAGAAGAAGCGGAAGAGCGGCGGCGGTATCCTGGGCCTCTTCCGCAAGAAGGACAAGAAGAAGAAGGGCGACGCGAAGGACGAGAATGCTGTGCGGAGCTCGGCGGACAGCGGCGCGCTCAGCCCGACCTCGACTGCCTTCCGCCGTAGCGGATCGATCAGTCCTATCGCGGTACAGCAGGCGCCGAGCGGGCGTACGTCGTCGAGATACGCCGCACCGACAGCCGAATCGATGTTCTCGACGGATGCCGCGCTGCGACAGCAGGAGCTGGAGGCCAAGCAGGCACTCTACCACCAGTACGGTGTCTCACGCGCTCCTGGCGACATCACGAACACGATGACGCCGCGAGGGCAACCCGGCGGCCTGTCGGTCGGCGATACCTCCTCGCAGGTCCGCCTCAGCGTCGACGGAACCGGCAGCAAGCGCAACTCGCTCCAGCTCCTCAGCCACCCTGCGTCTGTCGTCGGACCGAACGGCTCGGTCGGCTCGCCGAACTCGCTTGGTCCCGCCGGGCAGCGCATGCGGCCTGGTAGCTTGATCGGCTCGCCCAGCATTCCCGGCCTCGAAGTCCCACTCCTGAGTGTCATGCGCGTGTTCGCCGGCGCCAGCATCGACTCGGACGCGACCTTCAAGACCGTCTTGCTTAACCAATCCACAACGGCCGCCGACCTCGTCAAGCAGGCAATGCAGCGTTTCCGACTCACCGGCGCCGAGCTCACGCGCGACGACTTCTATCTCACGGTCAAGGAGCTCGGCGGTGACGAGCGACCGCTGCACAACATCGAGAAGCCGCTCGAGGTCTTCGAGGAGCTGTCTGAGCGGGCAGGCGAAGACCTGGCCTTTCCGCCAAACGTCCGGCGCTCATCTGTCGGCAGCATCAACTCCATCTCGAGCAACCTCTCACTCAACCCTGCGATCGCACGCTCAGGCGTCAATGACTGGAGCGACGACTCGGCCGTCAAGTTTTACCTGCACCGCCATGGTCACGCCGACTCGCCTCTCGTCGGCCAAGGTCCGCTCGACGGCGCGGAAGACTCGTTTGCACAACAGTCTTCTGAGCACGACACCGCTTCCGACCATACCGCAACGCCGCAGCTCGGTCCGCAGAGCACGCCGTCGTACCGCTTCGCCGTCCGATTGCTCATTTACCCGGGCGACCTTCCCGACAACGTCGTCTTTGATCCTACCAGCAACGCCATCATCCCGAAGGCCGCGCTTGCTGATCGTCAGCAGCGCAATGGCGGCTTTTCCGACTCGTCGTCGCCAGACAGTTTGTCGAGCTCGCAACAGCCTAGGGAGAAGGTTCTCTTCTTCCCGAGGAATGCGAACGTCAGTGAGGTCATCGAGACCGCGCTGGACCGCTTCGGCATCAACGATGGCGTCGTTGACGGAGGCGACGAGGTGGAAGATCGGGTCTCGAGACGGCGGAGCGTCACGCGCGTCAAGTACAGCTTGGCGGTCCTGCACAACGGCAAGGGTGCGAAGAGTCGTCTCTCATCGAACTTTCGGCCATCGCTGACGTGTATCGGGCTTGCAGAATCGCTCCTCAATGCCTCGTCCAGGCTGCTGGACGCCTACACCGCCCCCCCCCTGTTCAAGGCCTACCACCGGTCCTCGAAGGAGTTCCGCCGCAGGTCGGCTGACACGAGCCTGATCCTCGGCAGCTCAGCAGACGTCCAGTCAACCGACCCGGTCTTTGTCATCCGCCGCTCTCTCCTCCGCTCCACTGCAGGGCGAAGCGGCGTCTTGCCACGGACTATCGACGAGCTCGACGAGCTGCAGCAGCGGCGACAGGCTGAGGATGAGGAGCAGGAAGTCTTGCGAGGCTCGCCTAATCCGGCTACGGGCTCTCGCAGCCACCGCGACATGATTGCCGCTCAGCGTGCCGCCAGTCGAGCGAATCAGCAGGCCATTCTGTCCGCGCAGAAGAACGGCGAACAAGGCTACGACATCGCGATTCGGGATCAGGGCACGATTCGCAGCGCGCGCGATGGCGAGGACGACGAGGTCCGATACTCCTACGTCGACGAGAGCGGCATCGAGACCGACATCAGCCGCATCGTCGAGACTGAGTGGCAGTCCAAGGGTCGTCCAGGCCCTCCGCCAGAACCGGTTGACGTGCAGCGGCCATTGTCGAGCTTCTCTCGTTCGACTTCAGCAGCAACGACCACCGACGCCGACTCTTTCCGCACTGCTGCCGGTTCGTTGCCGGACGGTGGGACGGCCACCGACAACGAGTCTCTCGCCGATGACGAGCAACAGGCCATTGCAGCCTTGCGAAGCACGAACGTCAACATCGACAGTCCGGTCTCGGCGTTCGCCCCGGAAGTCTCGCCGTCCATCGCCTCCTTCAAGACGGCGACTGCCATCCCGCCTCAGACTGCTCACGACGACGTCTTGAAGGACGCCCTTGGTCCCCGGCCGACTACAAGCCCGGCGCTCGACGAGAACTTGCAGGAGCGGCTCGAGCGGGTCCTCGCGCGGGTTAAGGAGGAGAAGGCTCGTCGTGCGGCCTCGCCAACTGGCGCCAATGTCCGGCCGCGGTCTTTTATGAGCAGCAGCGCGACTGCGACGCCCACCGGTCGTTTCTCCCCCGTCAACGTTGGCGTCCGCTCAGCCTCGGCAATGGGCGGTCGCCGGTCACCTTTCGGCGACGGGATGCGCGACGCACCTTCCATCAATCAGCTCATGTCGCAGTCGACTCCGCCTGCCTCGGCATTGCCTCGGGAAGCCGAATCCGGCCACGCCAAGAAGGACTCGATCGCGTCCGTTTCGTCGACGGCCTCGACTACGACTGATCAGCTTTCGACGCCTGTGACCGGCATCTCCTCTGGCTTTACGCCCGCCTCATCCGCCAACTCGAATCACCGGCCGCAGATCGCCTACCGCGACGACTTTGGCTACGACACCCTGCTTGCCATCATCGAGGCGGACTCGCACGCACCAGCGCGGCAACTCGAGCAAGTCTCGCCTGAAGATTCGGTGGTGCAGAACCTGTTTGGTCGCGGTCTCGACAGCGTGCCCGACCTGCACCCGGAAGTGCGGTCCGCGTACGAAGGTCCGGCTAAGGCGCTGGACGACCTCGATGTTGTCCGTGTGCTCACTTTGTCTTTCATCGTGTCTCTTGCTCACCCATTACCTGCTTCACAGCGACTCGATTCTCTCCTCGCCAGCCTCGTGCAAGCTTGAACGGACGTTCCATTCCTTTTCACTACGACGAATGACTCGATACCCCGGAACTCTCTAGCCTCCTTCACCACGCACCACTTTGACAGTCTCACATACCCCGAATAGCTGCCCTTTCGAGCATTGTGAATACCAATTTGACACGCCAGCGCTTCGCAACAACGCCCAACAACTCCAAGCTTTTCCTCTTCGCCTCCCTCTTCCTCTCCCACGCAGCCGCTTCTCTCTGCACTGCTGAATCTCCCTTTGTGCTGCTTGCATCGTGCGCGACGACGGCAGTGTCCTGGACGCTGTCGGGATCTCTCCCCGCCGATTCCAACGCGTTTTGTCCCGCTTCATGTCCCTGCCTATGCTGGGGGAGGAGCTGGACCGTGCGCATGCGTCGGAAGAGTACGGTGACAGGGTCGACATCGACATCAGCCATGGACTCGGACAACGCGACATCAGCCGAGCTACAGACAAGCATGCAGTGTGGGCAACTGTAGGGGTGGTAGGCGGGCGTAGGGAACGGCAGAGGCCAAGCGATCCGACCAGCAATTGGAGGGACCGCTCGCGAAGGATCAGGGGAAAGTCGAGGTTCGTCGGTGCAGGGTGAGTGGGGGGGGAGAGAGGGAGGGGTGGATTGGAATGGGACGGCATAGTGCGGTGTTGAATATGGGCTGGGAATTGGTGGGAAGCGGAGGGCAGGGCAGGGTGGAGAGGATGATGGTGGGTGTGGTTAGGCGGAAGGCGGGAAGGCGAAGGTCGTGCTGTGCAATCTGGTATAGTCATCTTGGGGCACTAGAATGGTCAGATCTCATGAGCGGGGCTGGTGGGAACGAGAACGGAGTAAGTGAGAGACGCAACGTCCGTCAGAAGGCGGGGGGTATTTAGGTGGATTACCAGATGACAAGCGGCACAGCGAGAAAGAGGGTACAAACCGAACGGGGACAGAAGGAAAAGCATGCGAGTGAATGGCGAGAAGGCAGAAGGAGGCGGAGGAAGGCGTCTACTCTAGTTGACCGCGGCGTTCATACTCTTCCAGCCGTGCAATCTGTCTGTGGACGACGAGAGTCAGCCGAAGCCTAGACGATGGAGAAAAGGGAACGCGACACACTGATCGCGGACTTTCTCCTGCCATCGCAGCAGTTTCGCATGCTCGTGCACCTGGAACCCAAAGATCCTCGGCCTGATCCTCTCAACTTTGGCCGCCGCCTGCGCACCCAACCCTCCCCCATTCAAGCCCGCCTGTCCGCCCGCCCCCTGCCCCGCCCCAGGCACGCTCTTACTAGGGATCATGCCAGGGTAGACCATGAACAACATGTGCGCGAACGTCGAGCCGAAGTACGCTCCGTCGATCGATCCGTGTCGAGAGGATTTCGGCGAGTAGAGGTCTTCGCAGCGGGGGCAATAAAGTTTGACGGCTTTTTGGTAGGGGATGTCGGAGAGGCCGAGGGGGAGGAGCGATTGGCCGAAGCAGAGGACGCGGGGGCATCGGCCAAAGTCACCCTTCTTGTACTTTTCGATCTGCAGGAAGAGGCGGAAGTGAGCAAGGAGATGTCGAAACGGCGCGGAAGCGTAACGCACCATCTTAGACAACCCTCGCGAAGTGATGACATATCGCGCATGAATCAGGCCATACAGATGTCGCGCGGACGACTCGAGCTCTTCTCGCTGCTCGTCGTTCAGGTCTTCATCCGCTGCAAGCCCTCAGGGGAAGATCAGCTCGATTCATTGGCCTAGACTGTCTCGAAAAGACGCACCAGCCGTGTCAAGGATCAAGTCCAGCGCCGCCGAGTACCCGCTCACTTCCGAATTCAGACCCGTCAGGTTGAAGCGGTCCTGGATGTACTCCTCGTCGACCTCGCAGAAATACTCGTTCCCCTTGGAGGCGAGGAACCAGCTGCGAACGAGGAGACGAGTCAGCACATGCTCACATGGAGAAGCAGCCCGCTGTATCCAGCATGTTACCGTGCAGACGGCTGGCTGGCGATGCACACGGCGCAAGAACTCACGAGATCCACGAGTTGGCGTAAGAAGGGGAAGACGAGATGGAGAGGTCGTCGGCCACTGCAAACAAGGCGCCAAGCGGAATCAGGTCACGTTTTCACGAGGCGTCTGCTGTCCCCAGCTCATTCGCGATGTGTCCAGCGCAACTCACTGGGGACTGGAGAGTTGTTGCTGATGAAAGAGGAGTCGAGGTCGGGGAGAACCGCTTGAGTAGGTGCTCCGATTCGCCCAGAGTCTTTTAACTGCCTGTAGATCGACTCGAGCTGCTAGCGACCCGTCCTGCCGCAATGCGAGGTCGTGAGAGGTCGACAAAGGGGTGGTCGAGGCGCGAGGCGCGAGGAGAGGAGGGTCGTCGTCGCTCGTGTTCTGGAGGACCGGTAAGCGGTACAAGTGGAGCAGCTGGACTCCCGAGCAGCAGCGAGCGCTTCTAGCACAACTAGGCGGTTGGATGGACCAGAGGAAGCGAATCCTCGATTGTAATGAACTGATTAGGATTGATTTTGTATTGAGGCGAATACAAAGTTGACCCGGGAGTCGCCTTGCCGGGTGCTTTCCTTCGGCCAACTCGACGTCGCAGAACGGCACAGACAGCGAGGATGGCACCGCCCACAGTCCAGGACGAACACGACGAGTGCGCCACCGCTTCTCCCGTCTTTCGCGCTGGCCCTCTCTCAGCCTCCCCCCTCCCCCCCACCTCGCATCGACGTGACCGTGTCGAACACTCGCAACTGACTCGCACGGGTACTGATGCAGCCTTGACGACCTCGACGACGTGCTCGACGAGTTTAATGCCCCCACGAACGCGCGAGCGACCACACTTCCTCCCTCTTCCATCGCCGCCGCTTCTTCCTCTTCTCCCGCTCTCGTTCCCCCTTCCTCCGCCCCGAAAGCGACAGACGACCTCTTTCCAGACCCGGACGACGACGCCCTCCCCGACTCGCTCGACTCTCTCGATCCGCAACTCGCGAAAGACCTCGAGGAAGGGATGAAGGCATTGCTTGCAGGGCTTGGACCGGGCGCGACGGGCGCTTCGAGCGGCGAGACATCGACTCCTGGCACGGGCGGGGCGGGCGAGGACGCGTTTGACGAAAACGAGTTCAAGAGGGTCATGGAGGAGTTGATGAAGGGTGGTCCCGGCGTAGGCGCGGCGGGAGGTGCGGATGCGGACGGCGCAGGAGACGACGAGGCATTGCGGAATTTGCTTGCTGCGCTGAACATGGGCGGAAGAGACACTGCTGCGCCTCCCTCGTCCGCCAAGTCCGCCCCATCCGCCTCGAAACCTGCTGCTCCCCTTTCTTCCGGCCCTGCGACTCAACCCGCCAACTTTCAAGAAGCCATCGCCGCATCCATGTCCAAGCTACGTGATTCCTCGACCTCCGCCAGCGCAGCAGCCGAGTCGTCCCGTCCAGGCGACAACGCAGGGATGGCGGCGATGCTCGCGCAGATGGCGGGCATGCCCGACTTGGGCAACATTGATAGCGAGGAGGGATTGCAGGACATGTTGGATGAGATGATGAAGCAGTTGATGAGTCGGGATATGTTGTACGAGCCGTTGAAGGAGCTGGCGGACAAGGCGAGTCGGCCTGAACTTGCGCGGCTCGCGCAGGCGTCGACTGCTTGCCGGCATGCAGTCTCGATAAGTCGCATAGTGCCAGACTGACTCGCTTCGCTCCATAGTACCCGGCCTACCTCGAACAACACCGCTCGACCCTCTCGGCTGCCGACATCGAGCGCTACGAGAAGCAGCGCACGATCGTCCGGCAAATCGTCGACAGGTTCGAGGAGCCTGGAGCGGACAAGCAGCCGCCTTACACCTCCGAAGAGGAGGAGCAGCGGTCGGCGCGGCTGGATGCGGTCGTGGATTTGGTTGCGAAGGTCTGTCTCATAGCCTCTGCTGTTGGCTCGCGGCCGCGACAGGCTTGTCGTCGCTCAAGCTGCATGTACACGAGCAGGAGCTGACGTTCTCATGCCTTGCAGATGAACGAGTGCGGTGCGCCGCCGAACGAAATCATGGGCGAGATGCCTCCTGGTGCGTTGGTTACTTCACGCCTCGTCCCTCCACCTCTCCGTCGCTCACATTCCCTATTCGACGCAGGCATGGACCTCGGCGCGGATGGCATGCCCAAGGTCCCCGAGTGCGTCGTTTGCTGAGTCTCGCAGTCAGCGTTGGTTCTCCGCTGGGTCTCCCGGGTCTCTCGTTCTTCTCGCAATGCATCGGATCCGTCTATGAGGCTTACGGCAGGAGGTCTATCGATCCCCCGAGAGAGTGGATTGCTGGTAATCTCGACATTAGTAATCACGTTACACTCGCTCCTCGCCGCGGACAACCCTGCTCTCGTCATCCAAACTCCCAGCATCAACAGGTGCGCGAGAGCTGCTGCTGCTGTCGAACTCCATCCTATTACTCGCGGGTAAATTCACCCAGCGTTCCATACACATCCACCTTGGTCATCTCCTCCGCCCTCTCTCGGACACATCGAACCACAGGTGCGCCGCGTTCCTTGGGCACAGTGCACACGTCGATCAGCTCTCTGGACGCGAGCTGACCATGCCTGTCTCTGCCTGTTTCGTCTTTGTCGTCGCACGCCTCCCTCCACCGCCTCGCCACCTCGCACCTCACACGCGTTATCTCTTGACACCATCCGTCTACTGTCCTGTTCGACTCGCCCCATATCTGTTGGTCGACTACATATCCGTATCTTCCGTCGCCCCTGCTCTCCTCGTCAATTCCGCCCGCCACGCAGGACACCATGGTTGCGACTATCGACTCGTACGACGCGTTCAAGGCCGCGACTTCGCAAGACAAGCTTGTCATCATTGACTTCTGGGCGACGTGGTGCGTGGCGGAACTTGTGTAGAGTAGCGGGACTTGGGAGCTGACATTTTGCGGATCTTCCGCCGATTTCTGTATGCAGGTGCGGTCCTTGGTGAGCTTCCGATCTTTATTCGGTGAGAAACCGACCTATGCTGACGATGCAATTGGGTGTGCGTAAACAGCAAGGTCATCAGCCCCGTTTTCGAGAAGCTCGAGTCGTCGTTCCCCAACATCGGCTTCCTCAAGTGCGACGTCGACGCACAGGAGGTCCGCACCCTTCCTCACTACCTTTTTCAAGCGCTTGCTGACATGGTCGTGCTTGCGCAAACGCAGGAGGTCGCTGCCGAGGTTGGTATCAAGGCCATGCCTACGTTCGTCCTCTTCAAGAACGGCGCGAAGGTCGGAACCGTCGTTGGCGCTGACCCCAACAAGCTCAAGGTACGTTCGGGCATGCCCCTCGTCTTCACTCTTCCGTCCGGATGACAGGATGTGGGACTGACGGAGTCTGCGTTTCGACAGGCCGCCCTCGAGCTCCACAGCGAGTCCGCTTAGATGTCGGACGATCTCCTCGTCTTCTAGCCTCGCCAGATTGTACGACTGCGGTCATCTTTAGCTATTCGCAATCGAAAACCGCAATCCGTGTAGACCTTTTGGCGGGTTATGAGAGACGACTTTATGGGCTTGTCTGCTTCTCGATCTCGCGCTCCGGACTTAGCTGAACTCAGGGAGCTCACACCGACTAGTTGGTCAGTCTAGAAAGCCACTTCAGAGAGCCAAACGCACTTCGACTCCTCAACCGCTCAACCCGCGGCGCCCTTCCTTGTCCTCCTCTTCACCTCTTCTTCCCCTCATCATGGCGCATCTGAGCAACGAGGAGGTACATTGATCTCTTCATTCCACTGGTCCTGGCTCTCACTCACCTCGTTTCTGTCCTCCTTCTCGTCTCACACGATCACTCTGCCCCGCCGGCTCGACACACACACACACACACACACACACAACCCTCTAGTTCCTCACACGGTTAGCAGCGCTGTTCGAGCAGACAAAGGAGAAGGGAACCGTCTTCCTCACACAGAAGCGATGTGCGTGCTGCGGCTGTTCCTCAGTCCTCCCGCTCGTGCTGACCTCCATCTCTTTCCACCCATCTCATATCTCTCCCGCGCTCTTGCTCGACCCGCCAACAGTCACCCATGAACCCGAAGCGAGTACCTCGAACTCTGCAGACGCAGAAGAAGGGGACGTCACGATGCGGGACCCGGACGCAGAGAGGGAATGGCCGTTGTTGATTCGCGCGACGGACGGCAATGGGAAGAAGGACGTCAAGGTCAAGATCTCGACAATTGTATGTTCCCCTCCTTGTTCACATCCAGCGGCTTTGCACGGTCGAAGGACCTCCCCGTCCTCCTTCTTTCCCTTCAGAACGGCCCTTGCCTTCGAGCGTCGCGATCGCTGATGCCCTCTTCCAACGCCCACGCAGGTCCAACCCTCCTCCAGCGACGCATTCCTCACCTCCTACTCAGACCTCCTCCGCACACACTTCTCCTCAACCCTCCGACCGAAACGCAAGAAGGCCGACTTGGCGCGCCAAAAAGCTCTCAAGCTCGCAAAGCGACGAGCGGCGAAAGCCAAAGTGCGAGGGGAGGAAGTCGATCCGTCTGCTTTGGCGGCTGCGGGGTCGTACACGACGGGAGCGGGAGGAGGACAGTTTGTACTGAGGTTGCCCAAAGTTGTTGGGCCGAGGAGGGGGAACGGGGTCAAGAAGCGGAGACGGGCGCTGAAGAGGAGGGAGAAGGCGGTCGAGCGGTACAACGCGAGCAAGGCGCGAAAGAGGGGTGCGGACGACGTGTGAGACGGAGGAGCGTGCAATCCCTTTCGCAAGCTCCCTGCGACGACGAGAACGCAATTACAGAGAGAGTGCTGCTGAGAACAAGGGATGCGCAGACGATAGGATGTTGCGAGCGAGCGAGGCAGGCGGGAGATATTACGACAAAAGTATCTGCAAGGTGATAAAGAGACACTAGGAACAAGGGCAGGGTACCGAACGAAAGAAACATGCAAACCTGGACAGACGACACAACAGCCTTGATCAGCCTCACTCGACTTCAACCTCCTCGCCGTCATTCCCTGCGCCCCAGACCCTCGTCTTTGCCCGCGGTGCTGCGCCGTCCTCGATGTAGCTCTTCAGCAACTCCTGGAACTCGGGGTGACTCGTTGTGCGGGCGTGGAGCGGGCGATGTCGCTCCGTGACCGGTTTCGGCGAAAGCGGCTGGAGGGCGACGATGGAGCCGCGAGGAGAAGTCGGAGTCGAGCGCGAGCCGGGACCTTGCGTCAGCACAGGGCCCGCGACTGTCGACGAGCGGTGCTTGCGGGTCGCAGCTGTCGCGACGGGAGAAGAAGCGACGGACGAGGGAGGTTTTCGCAGGGTTGACATGGAGAGGTCGCGGGCGGAGGCGTAGGCTCGTAGCATGGGTCGAACTGATCGCTGACCCGTACTGCTTGACGCGCTGCCGCTCTTCGACACGGCCGTAGAAGGAGGCGCGGCGGCGGGAGAAGCGGGTGTCACCGTGTCGACCTCGTCGTCGACTCTCATAGGTGAGGACCCGTCGTCCGCGCCATCAGCCGTCCGAAAGACAGACGACGACGACAACGAGGAGGACGTGTCTAGCCGGGGTGACAACACAGGCGGGGTGTTGCTCGCCTCGCTCGACCTGTCCAACTCGCTCGAGACATCCGCATCGAGGTCTTCGTCCTCCTCGTCGTCTTCGTCCAGTGCGAGCTGAGGTGGCAAGTCTGCTTCGCCTCGTCCGAGGATGGGAGTGTTGGGAAGACTCCGCTTCTCCGCTTTGCCCGTCTGGTCGACCTCGTGCGCGTCGGCTGTAACTTCGCGATCAACCTCGGCGAAATCGAACCCTTCTCCCGCTTTCTCCTTCCCTGCCTCGTCTGGACCCTTCTCGACGCCCTCCGTCTCAAGAGTCGGAGCAATCGAGGTAGTTGTCGTGGTAGAGGTCGAGGCAGCAGCGGCTTTGCGGCGCAGACGGGGAAGGGTGTGTCTGACGAAGACGCGTTGGGATTGGAAGGCCCGGCGAGAGGCTTCGAGCATGAGGAAGGCTTGAAAGACGTGGACGCAGTCCTGTACAGCTCGCAGGTCAGCAAGGCGTGCTCGAGAACAAGCGAGAGACGCTTCGCCTCGAACGCACCTCGAAGATCTCGTGCTCGACCCTCACACCCGCCAACGCCGCCTTATGCGCCAACAGAGTGATTTCATCCCTCAACACCTCCGCATCGCCCGCCTGCACCAACAGCGGCGGCAAGCCCGTAAAGTCGCCGAAGAGAGGCGAGACATAGGGATGCGTGAGGTACTGCTCAATCGAGTCCCCAAGGAGACACTTGACTGGGTGGAGGTGGTCGTCTTCTGTGTTTGGGTTCGGGAGGTAGTCGTAGGGCTGTTTACGACGCTCAACTCAGTCTCGCTGCGGGCTGAAGCAGGGAGAAGGTAGGACGCACCCGGTTCGTCGTCCAGCTCTCGCACGACATGGTCAAGTCGACCCAAGGACTCATGAGGATCGCGCCAGCCGGCAAAGGGTACCCCTCATCGCGTAGGTACATGAGCGTGGCGAGGCACAATCCTCCTCCCGCACTGTCTCCGGCGAAGATCTGTTCCACCCGCTCGTCAGCAAGGACACGGAGGGAAAGGAGGGAGGGAGCGCACGATGTTTTCGGGCGGGATCTTGAGGTCGAGCGTGAGGCGCATGTAGGCTGAGACGGCGTCATGCAGCTGGCCTGGGAAGCGCGTCTCGGGCGCCAGGCGGTAATTGATGGCTGACCGCAGACAGTTCAGCGCGTTGAGAAGGAAAGCGGGGAGAAAGTCGGGACGCACCGAAGACGCGCGCCTCGCAGTACCGCGAGACCGAGATGGTCAAGTACCGATGCGTCTCCGCCGAGAACATGTAGTACGCCCCTCCATGCAGGTACAAGCAGACGTAACCGTCCTGGTTCGCGCCGTCCTTCGTGCGCGCCTCGTCCGCACTACCCTTCTGATCCAACGTCCACTCGCGCGTCATCTTCCTCCAAAGACGCTTGTTCGTCACCCACTCGCCGCTGATCTCGCGCTGGCCTGTCTCTTGTGCGTCGTACGGCGCGAGGATGCCCCGGAGGCTGCGACGCTTGACGCGGAACGAGATGGGCGTTACGATGCCGTCTTTCGGCGTCGGGAGGAGGGATCCGAGTTCGAGGACGGATCTGCGCGAGTACGAGTGTGTCACTCTACGGAAAGGTCGAGACAGCGAGAGGACGCACCGCAATCGCGCCAGGGAGGAAAGATGCGAGTAGCTGGAGACTTCGCGGAGGAACGTCGTGAACAGGGTGAGCTCGACGCCCCATGATGGCTTGGGCGGACCGTAGAGGTGATGCTGGACGAAGGCTTTCGTGAGGGAGGTGCCTGCAGACGAAGAGGAGAGACGAAAGGTCAGCTCAAGGTTGGGGTTTCCGCGATGGACACTCCGAGAGAGAACAGCACTGGAACGCACCTTGCTTCGCGAGGAACGGCAGGTACTCCCACAGCGCTGGCGCGGTCGTGACGAGTTTCTGCCTGATACTCGGATCGGTCCTCGCCTTCACGGGCAACTGACCGCCCTTGAACGGCTCGAGCAGGGCGGCCCAGCTCGCCAACGCCGTCTGAGCCTCGGTACCGGCGTCAGCATCCGGGTCGACCGCTCCTCCAGGCGCCGAAACGTGTTTCGACGAGAGCGATGCGGGGTGCGAGTGTTTGGGCGAGGTGGAGGGGTCGGGCACGGCTGAGCCCCACGAGAACGGCCAGAGCGCCATCGTGAGCGTGTGCAGGAGTGCCCTCGCTCGCGCTGGAGGCTGCTACCGGCGTCAACTCCCAGTTTCGACCGGAGATGGCGCGGATTGCGAGGACGGGGTCGAGTCGGTAGGAGGGTCAAGTCGATCTTAGCGAGTGTGATGGACGCAGTCACGAGCCAGGCAGAGAGGTGGAAAGGACGAGACGACGTGTTGAGGTCGAGGTCACGCCGTCTCGGCGAAGCGACCTTGGATCCCGCTTCGTTCAGAGCGTACGCTGTGCGAGTGCGCCCAGCTGAAGTAGACTGCTAGGACTGCACCCAGAGTACAGTCCCTGCACCCTCCCACGCCGTGCGCCAGCCTCACCCGTGTTCTTCGCAGATCACATTCGCATCTCGCTGTGAGCGGGCAGCCCGGCGCCGCCGTCTCTCGACCCTCTTCCTTTGTCTCTCGATCCTCTTCTTCCCCTTCATCCTCACATCAGCTAGCTCAGACCTCTTTCCCTTTCCTCTTTGTTCCCCACGTCTTCCTTTGTCCATCCGTAGCGTAAGAACCCCCTCTGCTCTCTCTTCCTCTCTCTCTTCTCTTCAGATCACTTTACCGCAACTTTGCTACGTTTACGTGCTCTCACCTCGCCCGCTCGCGCTATCTCGGTCATCGCTATCGTTCTCTCTCTCTTGACTCGACTCTCTCCGCCGTCGCCGACTCTCCACCTCGTCGACTGCTTGTACGTTCCCCCTCCTCCTCGATATCTTCTCCGTTCCCTGCTCCTCTCCGGATACTAACCTTGCGCGGTCACTCGCTGCACCAGTCGCGGTAACTCGCTAGACGTATCCAAGCGCTCTTTAGCTGCTCTTTCAGGCCCTTTACTCAAGGTGCGCCGAGTGCTCCGTCACATTTGGCGACCAGAGCAGGATCCGTGATGAGTTCTGGCAACGGAGCTAACCTCTCCCTCTCGTTCCATTCCACAGATGGACATAACCCAGACCCCCGAGACGTCGGCTACGCCGACCCACCTCGAGTCGAACCCGCCCTCGAGTCTCAACCCGTCGACGCCCAACGCACCGACTACGCTACAGACGGAGCTGTCGTCGACAGTGACGAGCGACGAAGTGATCGACTACGACGAAGTGGAGGAGGAGACCCGGCAGTTTATGGCGGTACGCCTCCTCTTCCTCCTCCTCCTTACCCTCCTTATCCCGTTACCCCTCCGCACGGCTATCCTCCGATGCCTCCTTATGGTTGGCCAAGCCCATGGCTGATTAATCCGTTCGCTCCACCTCCAGGAGCTCCCTTCGGGCCTGTTTACCCGGGACCTAACCCTGTCGCCCCCGCCGGAGACCCCTTCCTCAGCTCCGCCTACAGTGGACCCAACTACCTTGGCCCGCCAGCAGCAAGAGCAGGAGCTGGAGGTCCAACGCGTCCTTTCGCAGGCACAGGCCACCAGCACGCTGCCGGGCCAGCAGGTCTCCGCCCCCTCGTCCTCCCTCAGCAACCTCAACTCGCTCGCCAACCTCTCCATCCCTCGCACCAGCCCAAGGATGGAGCGAGAGCGCAGCCAAGCGCTCCTCTCGGCCACGGACCGACCCGTCCCGATGCAGGTGGACGAGGAGATGGTCGAGATGACGGACACTCCCGATCCGACCAGCCCCAGTCGAGGCCCCAACCGCTCCCGTCCGGCACCTCCCCCGCCTCCTCCAGCACTGCAGGCATCGCAGGCGACGGCAGGAGTCGAGGATCACTCCTTCACTCGCTACCCTCGCGGCAAGACCCGCTCGTCGCAGCACCGCCAGTCGACTCAGGTGAGTACGGCCGGCGACTTCCTCCAAGCGACGCTCGCGGCCACTCTCATGCGGTTGCAGCGCAGCCAGAACGGCGCGCAAGCTTTGGCGGACGCGATGAACGGAACGGCGATCGCTCCTCGCTCCAGGGGCAACCGCGGTGGACAGCGCCGACAACAGAACAAGGGCGCGAAGGCGAAGCAGGACTAGAGACCGTCTCTCGTGTGGAATTAATTTCCGACCTTCCGCCTTCGAATGACTCTCCGCTGGAGAACGAGACGACTCTTCTGAGCGAAACCGCGGCTGAGAATCATGCTCACTCTACTCGCTGTTGCTCGTTCTGCGATGGCGTTGCTCAACAAGTCACAGATCTCTCGAGCTGGAGCCAGCGAGTGGACGAGAACATTCACGAAGCGTTTCAAACCATGCAGCAGCTCTACAATCAATGCCTTGACCGTCTTGACGATGCTCGCCATGAGGCTAAGCTGCTCCGTGATGGTGACAATCGTCGTCTCGATGGCTGCGAGTCGGCCTTTGCGGCGCAAAACGAGCAGATCAATGACCTTCTTCAAGCCGTCGAGTCGCTGAAGAGCTCCATCCGCGCGCAACGCCGAGAAGCACTGTCTGGCATCCCACCTGACACTCGCAAGCGTGACGAGCCTCCGCACTCGACCCGCCGAGGCGCAGGAGATCGGCCCACCTTCGTCCCTCCCGACTCAACCGCGACCTCCGACGAACCTGGCCGCCGGTCTCCGCTCAAAGCTCCTAGACCGTCGATGCCATTCGGTACGTTCGTGAAGGACGA